>CM021779.1:5320408-5336264 GCA_011076525.1 Nettapus auritus | reverse complement strand
TGCGGGGAGGGGAAGGGGCTGGTGCCGCATCCCCTGCCTGGGGGGGGAGGACGGGGGGGGGGTCCCGCAGGGTGTGTCCCCGCTGCGGGGCTCAGCACCCATGGGTGCCATGGAGGGGAGGGCTCAGCACCGCGGACAGCGGCTCCTCGGCACCGCGGACAGCACCCAAGGGTGCGGTGCCGGCCTCGGGGTGCGGGGGGGTGCAGGATCCGGCTCTCCCCGTCCCCGGGGGGCTGCGGGGCTCTGCGGCACGGCCTCCCCCACACCCCAGTTCTGCCCCCTCCTCTCCCCAGTTTCTCGCCTGGCCGCAGCCCAGCGTGGCGAGGTGGTGCCCGGGGGGGGTCCGTAGGGCTGCGGCAGGAGCTCGGGGGAAGAGGGGGGGGTCACGCTGGAACAAGTCCAGGGTGGAGAAAATTCCTGCCCAGCCACCTCCTGGTGCAGCGTGGGCACCACCGGGGGGGGCTGGAGAAGGGGGGACCCCGTGGGCTGGTCCCTCATGGGACGCGCGTGGGGGATTTTCAGCCTTTAAAGGGTTTGAGGCTCCCCAAGGAGGGGGGACCGCAGCCTCCTCGCCTGCAGCTCGTCCTCTTCCCTGCCGCAGTGAGGCTGGACAAGCTCTCGGAGGTGGCCAAGGTGAACACGGACGCCATCCGCCTGGCCCAGGAGGAGATCTCCGAGTACCGCCGCCAGCTCCAGTCCAAGACCACCGAGCTCGAGGCTCTCAAAGGGACGCAGGAGTCGCTGGAAAGGCAGAGGCAGGACTCGGAGGAGCGTCACCAGGCCGATGTCCTGTCCTACCAGGTAACACGGGCAGCCCCTCTGGTGGGCTCAGGGCTCCCACAGCAAAGCTGTCCCCTGCATCATTTGCCCATGACGTTGGTCATAAATGCCACTGAAGGGTGCCCAGGGCTCCAGCTGCGTCTTGTGTCCCAAGCACAGCTGCACTGGATGGCGGCCATGCCCTGAAGCATGGTCCCCAGGGCAATGCCACAGCCCCGGCAGCCTCGGGATAGGGTCCTCAGCCTCCCCCAGGTCCTAGAAACGCCACCCCTGCCGTGGGGAGCTCAGCTGGCAGCACGGCGGCTCTCAGCGGAGGTGGCACAGGGCTCCAAGGTTCCACCAGGGACAAGCTGGAAGCCCCTGCGCTTGCCCCCTTCCCCCCTTGTCCACCCCTCTGTGGGGGCAGCATCTCCCCTCCGAAGGCCCGGGGGCGGTTTTGGGGTGCTGCTGCCACCCTGCCCAGCCCCAGCGGCTCCGTGTGTGGCAGGAAACCATCCAGCAGCTTGACAGCGAGCTGAGGAACACCAAGTGGGAGATGGCAGCCCAGCTCCGCGAGTACCAGGATCTGCTCAACGTCAAGATGGCGCTGGACATCGAAATCGCTGCCTACAGGTACGGGGTCGGCAAGGGGAACGGGGGGCCTGGCCATTCCCCGGGGCTGAGGGCACTCCCTGGGGACCCTTCTGGTGAGGGGGAGGCACTTCTGTCCTCCAGGACCACCTGCAAGGTCCAGCTGGGTGACCCTGGAGGGGTGGGAGGCAGCTGCTGACAGCCCTGCTCTGGTCTCCTCCTGGCAGGAAGCTCCTGGAAGGGGAGGAATATCGGATCGAGTCCGGCTTCGGGATGATCTCCTACCCCGAGGTGGTCCCCAAGGCTCCCGGCATCGCCGCCAACATCAAGGTGAAGAGTGAGGAGAAAATCAAGGTGGTGGAGAAATCTGAGAAGGAGACGGTGATTGTGGAGGAGCAGACGGAGGAAATCCAAGTGACCGAGGAGGTGACGGAGGAGGAGGAGGCGGCTGAGAAAGAGGCTGAAGAGGAGAAAGCTGAAGAAAAAGAGGGAGAAGAGGAGAAAGCTGAAGCAGAGGGCGAAGAAGAAGCCAAGTCTCCTGCAAAGGAGGAGGCCAAAACCCCAGCTGTGAAGTCCCCAGAGAAACTTGAGTCCCCTACAAAGGAGGAGGCCAAATCGCCAGCTGTGAAGTCCCCTGAAAAAGTCCCAACCCCCTCAAAGGAGGAGGCCAAGTCCCCAGCAGTCAAGTCCCCAGAAAAGCCACCAACCCCCTCAAAGGAGGAGGCCAAGAGCCCAGCTATCAAATCCCCAGAGAAACCCACGCCCCCCAAAAAAGAGGAGGCCAAGTCCCCAGCTGTCAAATCCCCAGAAAAACCCGCAACCCCTTCCAAAGAGGAAGCCAAGACCCCAACTGTGAAATCCCCAGAGAAACCCCCAACGCCCTCAAAAGCAGAGGCCAAGTCCCCAGCCGTGAAGTCCCCAGAGAAGCCACCAACGCCCTTGAAGGAGGAGGCCAAGTCCCCAGCAGTCAAGTCTCCAGAAAAACCACCAACCCCCTTAAAGGAAGAGGCCAAGAGTCCGGCTGTGAAGTCCCCTGAGAAACCTGCAACCCCCTCCAAAGAGGAGGCCAAGTCCCCAGCTGTGAAATCCCCAGAGAAACCCGCAACACCCTCCAAAGAAGAGGCCAAGCCCCCAGCCGTGAAGTCCCCAGAGAAAGCCCCAACGCCCTCCAAAGAAGAGGCCAAGTCCCCAGCAGTCAAGTCCCCAGAGAAACCTGCGACCCCCTCCAAAGAGGAGGCCAAAAGCCCAGCTGTCAAATCTCCAGAGAAACCTGCGACACCCTCCAAAGAGGAGGCCAAGACCCCTTCTGTGAAGTCCCCAGAGAAACCCCCAACGCCCTCAAAGGAGGAGGCCAAGGCCCCAGCTGTCAAGTCTCCAGAGAAACCCCTAACGCCCTCAAAGGAGGCGGCCAAGGCCCCAGCCGTGAAGTCCCCAGAGAAGGCCAAACCTCCTGTGAAGGAGGAGGCCAAGTCTCCACAGAAGGAGGTGGCACCAGCCAAGGAGCCCATCCCCTCCCCTCCCAAGGAGCCGAAAGCCCCCGCGAAGGAGGAGAAAGCTGCCCCCAAGGCCGGAGCTGAGGAGGGCAGGAAGGAGGAGGCTCCCAAGAAGGACGCCCCAGCCAAGGCGGAGGAGAAACCCAAAGAGAAGGTGGCCGCTGGGCCAGAGCCACTGGCCCCGCAGGTGAAGGAGACCGCCAAGGCCGGCCCCAAACCCGCAGAGGAAGGGAAAGCCGAGGAGGCTCAGCCAAAACCTCCGCAGGAGGCCGGCAAAGCAGCCGTGAAGGAGGCGGAGAAGCCGAAGGCCAAGGAGAAGGCGGAGGAACCAAAGAAAGCGGCGGAGGAACCAAAGAAGGAGAAGGCGGAGGAACCCAAAGCCAAACCCAAAGATGAGCCCAAAGCCAGTAAGGAGCCCCCCAAGGCCGAGAAGCCCCCCAGCACGGACACCAAAGCCCCGGAGCCCGTGCCCGCCGTGGGGAAGAAGTGAGCGGAGCCCCGGCCCCGAGGCGGCACCCCTGGGTGCAGGAGCTGCTCCGCTCCCCTCCGAAGGGCGAGATGGGGAGGGACCCCCGGAGGGCCCCCCCCGGCCAGGCCTTACCTTAGCAATATGTTCGTGAGAGACACAGCCCCTCGCCGCCCCACTCCCGTGGTATGTTATGATAGCTTCCGTAGCAGAATGTGATGTACGCCGAGCGCCACATGTAACACTTGAATTACAAGGAGGAGAACAGCCCCCTGGGGACCCGACTGCCCTTCTCCAATAAGTGCATTTATCTCACGGCCGTGCCATCGAGGGACAAGTGCACCGCAGAGCTCCAGCCGCAGGGGATGCGTGCCGCGGGCTGCCTGGCAGCGTCTTCCCCCCCCCCCGGGGTCACCGACTGTCCCTGCAGCGTGCCCCCGGCTGCAGCCCCCTTCTGGGGGGAGCACCGCGCAGGAACACCCCTGGGACTGCACCGTGCACTAGGAAACTCGAGCCCACTGTCAGTTGCTTATGTGCAATAACCAAATAAAGTGCTTACCGAGACAGCCCGGCTCTCGCTGGTGTTGTTTGGTGGAGGGGAGGAGGAGGTGGTGGAGGGACGCAGGGGAGCATGGCCCAGGGGGGTTAGGATTTGTCAGCTGGGGTGGCACGGGGCTTTCTGAGGTGTGTGGCATCAAGGACAAGTCCTTCACCTCCCTGATTTCCTTAGGGGAAAACCCATCTTGTGGGTAGGCACCAAGGACTGCATAGCCTGGGGGTGCCTGCACCAATCCCCAGGGGGCAGGGGCTGGAAACAGGGCCAGTCCCCATCGCACTCCGCAAAGGCGATTTTTTTTTTTCTTCCTTCTCTTTTTAAACCTCAGCTCCCCGGGGGTGGGGAGGGCCTGGTTTAACCTGAGCGCTGCCCTGCGCTGCAGCACCTGCAGGGGAGGGGAAGCGGGGCTGTGAGCCTTTGGGGGCATTGCTTTGGCAAAAATTGTCCCTGTTGGAGAAGCAGGAGGAGACCTTGGGGCAGGGATGGAGCCCCAGCTCTGCCCCCAGGGCTGTGGGACAGGACCCACACCGGGGAGCCGTGAGGATGGAGGGGGACAGGTCGCAGCCCAAACCTCCCCTTCTGCTCCGGGGTTTGTGCCGAGTCAGCTGGCAGGCGGCCGGGCTGGGGCTGCAGTGCGGAAGCAGGAAGGGATTTATTTTTATCCATCTCCATTCCCTGTTACCAAGGATCTGCAGCAGGGAGGGAGGTGGTAAAACCACCACAGGAAGGAGGCAGAGCTCCAGGCATGGGGGCTGGGGGGGGACACAGACCTGCCAGGGCCGAGACAGAGGAGACAGGATTACCCCCGGGTTCCCCTCCCCAGCCTCAGCCATCACACACATCATTTTCCTTCAGTTCAGCATTTAATCCTTTCGGCTACAAAACAAGACCCAAAAACCTCAGAAAAGGAACTCAAACAGGGGGATGGGGACGCCCCTCTCTGCGCCAGGATGAGTCCCGGTCCCGGAGCAGTGTGGCGTGGCTCAGCGGTGGCTGAAGAAGCCCTGTGGGTAGTTGAACTTGAACGGCTTCAAGCGCATGGGACCCCTGCGAGAGGAGAAAAGGAGGAGGTTGGCCCACACGTGGCTGCTTCCAGCCAGGCGTGGGGGTAAATGCAAGCTCACAAGGCCGGTGCACCCCCGGGAAGGGCCAGGCAGCAAAAGAAAAGGCTCCAAGCTGTGTGTGGCTGTCCCCAGGTGAGGGCACAGCACTGCCACCAGGGCACGGGGCCTCACCTGACCAGGCGCAGACACATCTTCTCCTGGGGAAACTCCTTGGGCCCCTCCACGCTGGTGTCGTGGGGCTCCGTCTCCAGGTAGACGTCCAGCACCATGCAGAGGCGCTGCAGCTGGTTGGTGAGGAGCTGGTAGCCGGGTTTGGGCCCCCACAGCTCCTTGTAGCACACGTTGACCTCGCTCTCCATCGCCTGGCAGAGGCACAGAGAGCAGCATGGCCTGAGTTCGGTTTGCTGCTCCTCCCTGCCACCAACCTGCCCCCGGGGCTCCCTCGTTAAGGGCACAGAACCGCTGGGAACACCCCCAAAAAGCCCCTGCTCACCCGAATGTTGTCGTCGTTGTTCCCGGTTCGCTCTCCTTTCCAGTTCAGGCAGAGGCTGAAGATGGGCGGCAGCGCGGAGTAGCCGGGGTTCAGGACCACGGCGGCCTGGAGCTTGGCTGAGCAGGGCAGGGCAGAAACGTCACCCACAGACCACGGGGGCGATCGGGGCAGCTAATAATTAGCCACCGCCGGGGGAAGGAAAGGCCTACCTGTGCCCCTTTCTATCAGGGCCATGTAATAGAGGTGCGTGTCTTCGGCCAAGCCGGCCTCCAGCACGTCCTTAGTGTAGGGCAGCTCCTGAGGGAGGAGGCAAGAGGAGGAGTGAGGGCTGCTGGCGCTGGAGGGGACGCGGCCTCCGCACGGCGCCTACCGCGTAGTCCTCGAAGGGGATGGCAGCCCACTTCACCAGGCGCGAGACGATCTTGGTGGGGAAGAGATGCTGGCACTCGCTGGAGACCGGCACCACGCCGTGCTCTGCAAGCAAGGACGAGGCTGAGAGGGGCAGGGGACAAACTCTCTGCAGGTAGCAGCAGAACCGGGGGCTGGGGACATCCCCTGAACAACTGACACCTTCACCAGGCACCTCAAGGGCAGCGGCAGCCTTGATCCTGCTGGTGCTCACAGCCTCGGCAGTGCGTGCCCAGCCCGCTCGAGGGGCACTTGGCACGCTGGGGAAGGCGGGTCTCATACTGCCAGGGCCTGAATTCACTCCCAACGCAGGGGTGGCCGGTCCCAAAGGCCATCAAGAGGGGACGCAGCTGCCCTGTCCCACCCCAACAGGCCCCACCGAGCACAGAGGGGCGGTGGCGGCGCAGAGCTGTAGCACCAGGCACTGTCCCCGGGGCTGAGCACTCACCGAGAGAGGCAAACTGCTTGTGGAGAGCCAGGCGGGACTGCAGCCTCGTCCGCAGCAGCTTCACCGTCAGCTCCATGTGGCTGGCGCTCAGCGAGTTGTCCGCGGTGACCGTGTGCTGGGGGACGAGGGGACGTCACCACCTCACGCGGGACAACAGCCCCGTGGCTGGGGCTGGGGCCAGCCGGAGCCCCGGGCTCTCAGGGGGGCAGGACGGGACACAACCGCCCCCAAAGCCTGCCCAGAACCCCGGCAGCCCAGCTCAGCAGAGAGGGGAGGGAAGGGGCGAGACGTGCCTGAGGCTGATCCTTGGGGAAGTGCAGGCCGCCCAGCTTCTGCACCCACACGTAGGGGTGCCCCAGCTCCGTCACGTAGTCGTTCAAGGTCAGGATGCTGCGGGGAAGGAGGAGGAAGGGTCAGGAGAGCTTCCTCCGCTGCAGGGGGGGATGGCGGCAGCGCGCGGCCCACTCACCCCACTTTGTCGAACTGGAACTGGTTGGCGGGGTTGGGGGTCTTCTTCCCGTGGTCTCCCGGGTACAGGCAGCTCAGGAGGGAGTCCGGGGACAGCAGGTCGCTGGCGGGAGGGAAGAGGTGGATCACACACAGCACGGCCCCGCAGCTCTCCGGGACACCCGCTAACAGGCTGTGAGCCCGGAGACGGGGTGAGACGAGCCCCACGGGTTGGGTTTTGAGACCACAGCAGCTTTCCCACGCTTCCACTCTGGAAGATCTCCCGGGGAGATCTCCCCCCAGCCTATACAGGAGCTAAAAATCCCCAGGTTCCCAGGGAGCTGCTCAAAGGCACCCCAGCGCGTTAACTCTGAAACCTACTGATGACCACAGGAACCCTGCGGGGCCCCTAAAGGGAAAAGCGAACCCAGGAGGACCGGGAGAGGCCTCGCGGGGACAGCCTGGGAGGCAGCACCTGCTGACGGGGGTCCCAGGCCAGCCTCTGCGGCCTCCCTCTTCCTCAGGCACCTCCCTCCTGGCTCGGGAGAGCTCACAGCTGATCTGAGCTCCCTGGGCAGGCTCCCACAGCTGCCACGTCAGGCAGCCCGCACACAAATCAGGCTCGAGCGGTCCCTGGGGAGCCCCCCGGAGAGGCAGCTCCATCTCTGGTGCTCAGGACAAGGTGACCGCAGAGCAAGCAGGCGGAGGGAGCTGCCCCGCAAAGGCTGCAGGAGGGAGGAAAGCGGTTTGGCTGCAGGACGGTGACCGCGCGTGGACGAGGAGGGGTTCCCCGCGGGCACTGCTCTCCTGCCCTGCCCCTGGTTCAGTCGCAGGATGGGGCAGAGAGAAGGAGGGAGGGAAGGAGGATGCTGCCTGGAGCTCCCACGCCAGCCCTGGAGCTAATGGGGAGGACACGGCAGGGGTGCTCAGGACAATCTCTGGGCTCTGCTCCGGACTCGGCACCCAGGGGGCAACCCTCACCCGGCGCTGATGGCAGCGGTCATCTCGACGGCAGTGGTCACCTTGGCCTTCACCGTCATGACGTTGAGGTTCATCAGGTAGAAGAAGGTCAGGTGCAGCACGTTCTCGTCTGTGCCAACAAAGGAGGGGGAACGGCGCTTCGTGCCGCGGCTCGGAGCTCCCAGCACTCGCAGCTCCCCGCAGGGACACGCACCCTTCCGCTGCCCCACGAGGACAGCGGGGAACGGGGCAGCGGGGCCACGCAAGCGGCGTGCCCTAACCTCCAACGCCCCCACCAGCGTTCATCAGAGGCCCGAGACCACAAAAGAGAAAAGCTCCTCAGCGGAGGGACGAGGCTTCGGAGCACCCCCGTGCCGAGGGCCGCCCGCCTACCTTTACACTTGAGGTCGACGGTGACGGACAGCGGGTGCCGCTTGAGCATCTCCTTGCGCTTGTCGTCCAGCTGCACGCCCAGCGTGGGCCGGCGCCGCTTCTGGGGAGGGGCACGGAGCTGTGGGCCCCATCCCAGCGCCCCTCGGGAGCTCTCAGCCCTCCCCGCTGCCCTCTCCTTCCCTTCCCACCTCGCCACTTCCCCAGCCCCGAGGTCCTTCCTTGCCCGGCCCCCTTCCTGCATGCACATCTCCGAGGTTTTGGGCAGGTGGCGAGGCCCAGGGGCTATTTATGTGGGGCGGCTCTCCCCCCGCCCTGGCACCAGGCGGATTTAAGGCCGGCACACTTCCACGCACGCTGTGCCCAGAGTCGGGTCCCCGGCCCGTTCCCAGGCCCAGCAGCCCCACAGCTCCCGGCCAGCAGGCGCACGGGGTCTGTCCCCGGGACACGGCGCCGTGCCTTACCGTGGTCTGCTCCTCCTCCACATCAGAGTCGCTCTCATCATCTGCCCAGAGAGAGGAGCGGGAGTGAGTGCCGTGGCGAGGGGCTTTTCCCACACCCAGCTCCTCTCTCTGACCCCCAACACCCCCGCTCCTCCTCCCGACCCCTCTGGCTGCAGCAGCACCTCCCTGCTCACCCTGCGAGTCCTCGGGCGGCTTGTACAGGGCTTTGGCTTCCTCCACGCTGCCTTCGATCGCCACGACGAGCTTCTTGTCTACACGGGGACACACAAAGCGAGTCAGGAACCCAGTTCCACCCGGGACAGGCAGGTAGCAAAAGCTTTGGAGCCCCACGAAGCTCAAACGAGGGGTCAGCGGGAAGAGGAGGCTGCCCAGAGGGTTCTGCGGGGCCGGATCTCCTGGCTGGATGGGGTCAGAGGAGGCACAGCCCCGGCAGCTCTCGCACAACCAGGAGACAGCTCGGGGGGATCCCGAGCCCTGCTGGGGAATTCTGAGTCAGGGAGCAGCACAACCGGCCCCCACACAGCCCGACAAGGGGGGGATGATTTCAAGTGAGCTGCAGAAGGCAGCACCGGCACCGCGCTCGCCGACCTTGATGTGGTGCTGAGGACGGGGGCAGAGGCAGGCAGGCAGCTCCGCCAGCAGTTCTGGCCAACGGAGCCGAGCCAACAGAGTTTCAAACGCCGCTGCCTCAGGGTGCTGCCTCCGGGCTCAGCACAACACGGCGGGACAGCACCCCAAATCTCCCCAGGGCGGTGTTTCCAGCCCGCGAGGTGCCCCCGCCGCTCACCGCAGGCCTGCCCGTAGGCGCTGGCTTGGACGAAGAGAACGTAGAGGGGAGGCGGCAGGTGTCGGGCTGTCTCGTACTGCTTGTGAGCCTGGTCGAAGGGCATGAAGAGGTACTCCTGGACGGGCAGGGAGGCCTGGGGGACAACGGGACGGGCGTCAGGACCGGGGATGGAAGGGAACGAACGCCCTTCTCAGCGCCTCCCTCGCTCCCCGGCACGTGGCAGAACGGAAAGCAGCCGAGCGGCTGCAGTTAAACGCGAGGGACCGCCGCAGGAAGCCTCCTGGGGGGCTGGCAGCTCGCCTTCGCTGGAAAACCGGCTGTGAAAATAACCCAGTTCCTCCTGCTCCTTCCTCCCCAGGCAACCACGAGGGGCTGCAGCCGCGGACGGCTCCCCGGGGGGAGGTCTGCTTAACGAATCCTCGGCCGCAGCGCCGCAGGAGCTGCCGCATAAACAAGGAGGCTCCGGAGGAGCCGGCGGGGCAGGGAGCGGCTCGGACGCGTGCGCTCGCTCAGCTGGGACCCGACACCCCTGAGCAGGCTCTGTCCTGAAGGCTCTTCCCTTCCCTGCAGGGCTCAGCGGGTACCTGCATGATGCTGTTGAGGCGAGGCTGCAGGCTGCTCAGGTACTCCTTCTTCACCTCAATCTCCTTCAGGATCTTCTCCTTGATGGTCAGGCACTCCTTGTACCTCTCCGCTAGCCTAGGGGGGGGGGATTTGGTTAGCACCACGCAGCCCCAGGTGCCCCGAGCCCACCCGAGTCCCTGCAGGATCCGGGGGAGCTGACGCGGGGCCACGCAGAGGGCTCTCGAGGCCAAGGGCGAGCGGAGGCAGCCAGGAACTCAGAACAAGCAGGGAGAGGAAGGGGAAGCTGTGCCTGGTGTGTGCAGGACACGATGTATAAAACATCACCGTGCTGGGGCAGCGCACGCCGAGCAGCCCCCAGGTCCAGCTTCCGGGCACCGCCGCTGAGCTCCCCGCAACGGGGCCGGGGAGACGAGCAAAGCTCCGTGCCACCAGCCACGAGGAACCTTCCAGAACAAAGTCCCAGGGACACCCAGCACGCCACGCGCTGGCAGGGCTGCAGACACCAGCTGTGCCCGCAGGGTGAGGCTGATTTCTCCGGCAAGCTGCTCCCAGCTGCCTGAAAAACCTGCTGGTTGGTTCCGACACCGGACAGTTACGGCGTGGCTGCTCTGTTCCAGGGCAGGAGCTGCCGGAGCGAGGCTCCTCGAGCGGCTGAGGAACCCAGGGGCCGGATCCTGCCTTAGGACCGAGCTTTCAACCCGCTCCTTGCCCCACAGCACAGCAGCGCTCGCTTCGTGCCGCACGGCACGTCCTGCAGAGCCGGGTTCTGGATCCCAGCACCTCACTGCCCCTCCCGAAACGTCACCGCCCTGCCGGGCGCCCTCCAGGCAGACACAGGGCGCTCGTGCCAAAAATATTAAGCTGTAAAATCCCTTTTCTCCTTTCCATGCCCCGGAGCCAGCGCTGATGGGCATGGTGGGTTCCCCAGGACGGCCGAGGACACCTCACCACCCAACGCAGAGCACGAGGCGCGCTCCCAGCGGGGCTCCCCTCCGCCAGGCACACCGGGAAAGCTCCCCGCTCTACGCAAAGGGCCCCAGCCCTACCCGGAGCGTTATCTGCCGCTTGCTTTATGCCGACGACTTCAAAACGGGGATAAAAACCTCTCGTTTGTGCCCGTCTCGCCCGGCAGCCCGCGGAGCCCAGCCCGGCTCGGCGCAGGCAGACCCGACCCACCTCTTGCGCTGCTCCAGCTCCCAGTCGAGGCGGGCGAGGGTCTGCTGGTGGGGCTCGGTCAGGGTGATGTCCGGCCGGCTGATTTCGGTGGGGGCCTCGCTGTAGAACTCCTCCAGGCTCACCAGCTCGATCTCCTCGTGCTTCGACCTGCGAACGCGGAGGGACCGGGTGAGGGAAGGGGGGCGGCGAACGCACGGCCCCTCCTCGCCCTCCCCGGCCAAGCTCACTTGAACTCCAGGCACTTGGTGATCTCTTTCTGCAGGTGCATCACCTCGTACAGCAGGTTCTGGAGCTGCAGGTGATAGGCGTCCACCTTCTGCTTCGCCTGAAACGCAGACACCGCCGCTGACCACCACAGACGCAGAGCGGGAGGCACAAGAGGTGACAGCGGGGCTGTGAGGACGCCCTTCCCAGAGACCCCGAGCGCAAGGAAGCGCTCAGCGGAGCGAGCAGGGATGGGCTTTTACCCCACAGAAGTCACTGAACCCTGCACACCCCCTGGCACCATCCAGGGATGAGGGGTTTGAGGGTAAGCAACCGTTTTGGGGGTTAAAAAAGTCATTCTCAGGGCTGGGAATCAAATGCTCATCACACCCCAAACTGATCCCGTGCCCTTTCGGGGACGCAGCGTGTTCTGGAGACAAGAACAAGGCAGTCCTGGACAGACACGTGGGCTCAGTCCGTCCCTGTGCCTGTTTCCCCAGCAACGCACTGAAAATAAACGCTCCTTCACCGTGAAGACCTCTTTGAGACGTCTGGGTGAAAGCCCTGCAGCCCATAATTCCCGTTTCTCAGGCACACCGAGCTCCTGAGACAGAGCCTCGCTGCACCAGATGGGAGCCGTTCCCCCGTCGTAATCCATCACGATTACAGCCTCTGCCTGGCCGCAGAGCCTCCTGGCAGACCTCTAGCGCAGCGAGCACCGCCTGGCGGGGCTCACAAACACCCCCACACGCCCCTGGCAGCCAGCACCCGCCGTCCCCCGCCCCGTACCTCGTGGGTCTGGTCTCGCCCCTTCTTCAGGCGGATGTGCGCCAGGCGGTTGAGCTTCTTCAGGGTCATGAAGTGCACGCAGCTCTGCACGCGCCGCTCGTCTATCTCGGAGGCCTGAGGGCAGGAGGGAGATGTGGGGGGCGTGGGGGAGCCCCAGTGGCAGAGCCCCCGAGCTCAGCACCCAGCCGGGCTCCGCGCCCCTCTGCGGAGCTGCGTTGGTGTTACCGGGCTGCCTCCTGGGCATCACCAGAGGGCTCCCAGCATCACAGGGGGCTCAGCGCCTTCCCTGGGAGCCCGAATCCATCAGCACACGTCCCAGCACAGCCCGACCACGCTTCGTGTATCAGTGACCAGTCCATGCAGCGAGTGCTCGGCCAGAGATCACACCCCCCCAGCTAAATCGTGTTTTATTTTATTTGAGACAAAAGTTTCAATCTTCTAACTCCCCCCAGAACCGAGCACGGCTTCTGCTCCTCCCTGATTAGGGGAAAACAGAGAGCAGAACCCATTAACCCCATCCCCGAGGCTTCCCTTACGTTGTCCTTGATGCCCCTGCTCTTCAGCTCCTGGATCTCGGCCATGAGGCGCTGCAGCTCGCGGCAGGTCTCCTTGTACAGCTCGTAGTCCTTGATGGGGTCGCGCAGATCCACCTCGCACTCCTCGCTGTAGCACCGGGCATCCTGCGCCGGGGAGAGGCCGCGACGCCCTCCGTTACACCGGGAGCTGCCCCGGCCCCGTTAAGGGAAGGGTTTGCGGGCAGAAGGGCAGCTCGGGGCCCGGTCAAACCCCCCCGGCAGGACTCAGGCTGCTTGGGAGCCCGGTGCCTGGACGTACCGGGCACACGGCTGCCACAGGGGCGGCTCCTCACCGCTACCGGCCCCGCGGTGCCCCGGTTCCCGGTGCTGGCCGGGAGCAGCCCGTGGTGACCCGGCAGGGCCCGGGCCTTGCTCTGAGGCCCCCAGCAGGGCCCGGCCCCGCGAGGGCCCCGAGGCCTGCCCCGTGCCCGGGCCCCGCCGTTACCTGCTCGCCGTCCGCCTTGCCGCGCTTGCCCTCCGGCGGGGCCCCGTCGGTGCGGATCACTTTGGGTTTCCGCTTCTTGCCGGCCTCCGAGGACATGGCGCTGAGGGCGCTGAGAGGAGCCCGAGCCCAGGCCCGGCTCCCCTACCCCGGTCCCCTCCCGGTGCTCCCGGGCCCGCCGCACGCCGCCGACCGGAAGTGACGCGCGGAGCAGACAAGAGCGGCCCAGCAAGGGCAGAGCGCCCCATCGCGGGCAGTCCTCCAGCGGCTGCAGGGGCGTGGCTTCTGAGCGGGGGCGGGCGTGGTCTGTGGTGTACGGGCGTGGTTTGTACGATCAAGGGGAGTGGTCTACGCGATGAGGGCGTGGCCTCGTTCCCGCCGGCGCGCCCGCGGCGGAGCTGCTTTGGAAGGGGGGTGCCCAGACACGGAGAGCGGCAATGAAATATTTAATTGGTCCCGCCGCGCAGCCCCTCATTTGCACGTCATTAGCGGTAATTAACAGCAGTCCCCTCTCCCCCCCCCAGGACCCCATTGGACTCGGGGCTGCCTCAGCCCCGGGGCTGGGCGCTGTGGCACCCCAAGGGGACGGGGATGGGGGCGCGGGACTCGGCCCCCCGCGGTCCCCCCGGGTCCGGTCACTGCAGCGGGGAGATCTTCAGCGGGATCATGATCCGCGACTCCATCGTCCGGATGAGCGGGACTGGAAAACACAGGCAGCGAGGTCAAGGAGCGCTGGGGGCAGCGGGGTCACGGCGTGCTGGGGGCAGCGAGGGGGCCGCCCCACGCCCTCACCCGTGTAGTACACATTCTCGTCCCAGCCCCGCTTCCGCCACGCCGCGTTCCTCGTCTCCTCGCGGGACTGCAGGTCCCTGTAGGCTGCCAGGAGGGGAAGGCTCGCACCCCCAAACTGCCTCAGCCCCATAGCGTGCAGGGCTTTGGCTGGCACAGCGGCGGCAGGGTGGTGAGAGGCAGCCCCCGCTTACCCCAGAGGTGGTGCACGACGTAGAGCTCCCCGATCTGGGAGAAGAAGCCGCCCACGGCCTCCTGGTTCTCCTGCCGGTACTTAATGGCCCGAGCCCTGGCAAAGGGGGGCAGGAACATGGGGGAGTTGCACGAGGTCCCCCCACGTCCCTGCGCCGAGGGCGGCCGAGGCTTCGTCTGCGCCGTGCTGCCAGGGACGAGGACGCCGCCGCGGGGCGGGCAGGAGGCGGCCACTTACCAGTTGTTGCCCCACTCGATCATGGTCCCTGGCTGGAAACGGAGGAAAAACCCGCAGGGTAAGCAGGCGGATCCCAAGTACCACCCGCTGCCTCTGCTCCCCACAACCACAGAGGAATCCCCAGGGCTCAACAGCCCCCAAAGCCTCCGGGGCCCCTGCTCGGGGATTCCCCAGGTGCCCAAACCCCACGGAGGCACGCCGCCCCACCTTGAGCTTGTAGGTCCTGAGCTCGTAGATGTTGGGCCCCTGGCGGGGCAGGGGCTCGTTCCAGAAGCTGAACTCGAGCAGCAGCTGGTTCCTGCGGGACAGCAGCATGCGGCTGCGCTCCTTGCGGAAGTCCAGGTACTCCTGGGGACAGCCAGAGCCGGGGGAGCTGCTGCGAGCGGGGGCATCCCGGGGGGGGCCACGGGAAGGCGGCGCGCTGCCGGCTCGAGCGGTACCTTGTTCTGCTTCAGCTTGTTCATGCAGTCCATGAGGGCCGGGTACCCGCCCGAGAAGCGCCAGAGGTGCACTGCGATGGGACCGGCGAGGCGTGGGCTGGGGGAAAGGCACCGGGCGCCCCACGGAGCCCCCCCAGGCCACCACGGCTCACCCCGCGTCTTCTCCCTGCCCAGCGCCAGGGTCAGGGCCAGGAGGGGGGTGACAGGGGAGCCCCTGGGTGCTGCTGGGTGCCCCCATTGCGGGCTCTGCCTCCGCTCTCTCTTCGTGCAGGAAGCGCTCACCTGCCTGGTCCTGCTCGCCGTACCACGTGTTCCAGTTCCCAACCAGGTCGCAGGGGTAATCGGTGTCCAAGTGCAGCTTGGGCAGCACCTCCTCTCTGCGCGGGGCACAGGGGGCGGTCGGGGGGCGGCCGTGCTCCTGGGACCCCCCCAGATATGAGAAAGAGGGTGGGCAGCAGTTGCATCTCTCCCAGCGAAAAGAGGGCTGAGTTTCTTACCCCAGAACGCTCCTGACACCCCCATTTGCCCTCCCAGCCCAGCACGAGGGGTTCTCCCTCCATCTCAGCCCCCCCAGACCCCACCGGGACACCGGGCAGCCCCCCCCAGCGCACGGCAGGGCAGCAGCGGGGGCTCACGTCAGGCTGTTGTAGGCATCCAGGCATTCTGGCTTCACGTTGTGAACTGCGGGGGGGAAAGAGGGCGAGAGGCTCTGTCATCTGTCACGGCAGGGACGGAGGTGGAAACGGGGCGGACAGAGGAGTTATCGGGGTGCGTTCTCCCTGCCTGCGGGGCACTCACACTGGATCTTGTAGAGGTTGCTGGTCTCCTTCTTGGACAGGAGGTTGGAGTGGGCGTCCTTGCGGGGGTCCACCTTGTGCACGAACAGGGAGCGGAACCAGCTGCCCTCGCTGTCCCGCGAGTATGCCCTGTTTGGGGGAACACGGGGAACCACCGCTGCGGCCTGCTGTGGGGCAGAACGGGAGGCGGAGGCGGCGCGGACCCTCCCCAGCCCAGCTCCGGGACCCCTTTTCCCCCCCATCCCCCCAGGAGCCCCCCGGGAGGGGGTTCCTTCATCTCCTTAGGCCCACGCCGAGCGGCTG
>CM021779.1:5269719-5310408 GCA_011076525.1 Nettapus auritus | reverse complement strand
GGGCTGAGAGCGCTGGGGGCGCTCAGCCCAGGGCAGGGCCCAGGGACACCTCCCGGGGAGAGTGTCCGAGGGAGAGACGAAGGGGAACGGTTCTGAACTACAGGCGGGGAGGTTCAGATGAGAGCTCAGGAGGAAACCCCTCGGTTCCCAGGGCAGCAGGACACAGCTCAGCGCCCATCCACGCGGGTCCAGGGCTGGCAGAACCCTCCCGTCCCCACCGGGCTGGCGCTGCCCCGGGCGGATGTCTTGTGTGCCAGGGCTGTGCTCCGGCCTTCGCACCTCTCCTGTCTCCTGCTGCTGCTTTCCTATTTTCTTCTCGCCCCCTCGCTGGTTGCCGGCGAGCCCCGGGGGCCTCGTTTGCGGTCGTGTTGGCGGCTCCTTATTGCAGAGCTCTCGAGGCGCTCGCTGCTTTCCCAGCTCAGAGGCACGGGACGGAGCTGACCCAGGAGCCCCCGGGGCCGGGGAGCGGCGCTGCCAGCGTGCCGCGAGCTCCCTCGGGACTCGGAGGGGACTCCTGTCACCGCCTCTGCTGGCAGGATCCCACACAAGGGTTTGGGGGGTGGGGGACCTTAAAGCCCACCTCGTTCCAACCCCACGTCCCTCGGGTCACGCTCTAAGGACTTGCGAGTTTTGTGGGAAATCTGAGGGCACAGAGTCAGCCTCCGACGTGCCGGAGAGCAGGAACCTGGCAGAAAAGGCGCCTTTGGCTCCGCTCCTGCAGCAGGGCGATGGGGAAGCTGCCGGGGTCGCGTTGGCTTCGTCGCCTCTTCTTTTCCACGAGCTGCCGGAGCGCTGGCAGAACCTCTCAGGCCTCATTTCCGTGGGGCTCCCATGCCCACATCTCCCTCTCGGGGCCGTGGTTGTGGTTGGGCTCCTGGATCCCCAGCACCTTCCCTGGGGGACACCTTTCTTCTTGGTTCCGTGCCGTGGAGCCCGGCCCTGAGGCTCCTGCAGGCGGGAGGCAGCGGCGTCCCCGGCCTCAACCTCGGTCAGCGGCAGCTGCCGCGGTCCCAGGGAGAAACGAACAGGGAGAGCTTCGCCCAGACCTGCAGGAACAGCAGCGCGAGACCCTGTTTGAGTGAGTGAGACCCTGTCTGAGCAGCGTGTGGCCCAGCGTCAGCCTTTCTCTTACGGCTGCGTGGGTTTCCGTGGCTGAGCTGACGAAGCTCACCCCGGGGCCAGCGGCACGCTGAGCTTTGGTGTCAATTCTGCGGCCGAAAAAGTTCAGGGTAAGAGCCGGGTGCCGCACGGCGGGGAGAGGTCGGAGCTGTCCCCGGCCGCCGCACCCAGATCCAGGGACAGGAGGAGGCAGCGGGACAAAGTTTGTCCCCTTCCCAAAATCCTCGGGAGGGTTTCCCCAGGTGGCTCCATGCTGCCAAGCGTCTGCAGGGAGGCAGAGAGCAGGCCGGAAGGGGCAAATCTGTGGGCAGCCGGGAGAAATAATCCCTCCTGGCCTTGAAACGATCCTGGGGAGGTGCTTGGGGGGCTCTGGCTCCTCCGGGCGCCCTCCTGTCCCCGTCCCTTCGAGTGCCCGCGGGTTGGTGCCTCCTGGTGGCCTCCGATCCCCCAGAGGCCGTTCTCTCAGCGGCCGTGGCGTCTCGGAGGGGCTCAGGGCTGACACCCCGACGTCAACCCCTCCGTGGAGGTTCGGTTTTGAAATGGGAGGTAGCTGAGGAAGGACCGGGGCCGGGAACGCTGTCCTGGAGGCTGCCCGGTCCCCGGGCTGTGCTGCTGGCCGTGCTCTGCCTTGGGCAGCCCCCAGAAGCGTGCCCGGCCGTGCCATCTGCGCGGCTACGCCTGGGCGCCTCTTTTGGCCTCCTCGGCGCTTAGCGGGAATAGATTTTAATTAAAAGCTCGTTACCGGCTTGTCGGGAAGCATTAGGAAATAAAAATAACTTTTTACGGCCCCGGCTGGGGGCTCGGGAAGCGGCGACTGCGAGCGTTTGACATCTGTTTGGGCGAGAAAACGGAGCGATATCGACCGTTCGATTCCCCGTTTGCTCCAAATGGGCTTGAAACCCAAATGTGCGGCGGGTCTGACGCGTGGGCTTCGCCTCCTTCTCCAAGCCACGGCCGGGAGGAGACGCGCTGCCACCCGCAGCACCCTGCGCCAAGCCGGAATCGCGGCGAGGCTGCGGCGAGCCGCCCGGGGCGCTGCTTTTCCGCGGGTGGCCTCGGTTTCCTTCCATCCCGGGGCTGTGACACGCGTGGGTACCCCCTGGGGGGGGAAAAAACAGCGAGGGGGGAAGGCGGCGAGGGGCTCGTTTGGTGGCGAGCAGCCCCGAGCCTAACGAGCTTGTCCTCGGCCGCTTTGCCCACAAGGCGGCAGTGGGTGACAGCGGGAGCCGTGCTCGGCCCCGTTTTCATATCGGTGCCATCCAGGTGGCACCGACACCGAGTCCTGGGGACAGGGCGACGTGCCCAGAGCCTCTGGGGGGCTTTGGAGCGACGGCCACACGTCTCGGCCCAGCGATGGGCCCTGCAGCTGGAGCACCGCAGCGGCCTCGGCGCGTTCGATTCGTCCGCTCGAATTCCTCCTCGCCTCGCTGCCTCCTGCTTACGGACGAACCTCAGCGACGCCGCTGCGAGCCTTGCGGAGGGCACGGCCTCCGAGCGCGACGCGTGGAGCTTCTCTCGGCTCCGAGCTGCTTTTATCGGCGGGGTTTTCGGCACGAAGCCCGGTTTGCCTCGATGCAAACGCACTCGGAGGGAACCGAGCCGCGGGTTCCAGCCCCTGTTGCTTGCCCAGGCTCTTTTTGTACCGGTGTGGGGTCGGCAGCTCCGGGTGAGCGCCGTCGGAGCGTCGGTCATGGTACTCCTGGTTTTCAGGAGCGGGTCGTGCCCTCGGCTGCCCGACCTCGGTGCTGCTCCTGGAGGTGGGATGGGGGCACCTGGGACTCAGAGCCCTCAAAGCTCCTGAAGGGCAGCTCGGGGGGATGCGGAGGTGTGTGTTTTGTCTTTTTGAGCTGAGATCAGGCTGCCTGCGGTGCTGCGGGGCTCAAACGGGGCCTGAACCTCTGGGGGGTCGCTGCAGGAGGAAACAGGGACCTCAGGGTGTCGTTTGTGTGGGGGCGATGTTTCAGTTCCCGCTCAACAAAAGGAGTGGATTTGGTTGAATGGAAACCACCCTAAAGGCCGTCTTTATAACTCTGCTTCCCCTTCCTGTTCCCGCAGGTGAAGTGGAAAGGGAAGGACCTGTTCGACTTGGTGTGCAGGACGCTGGGGCTGCGAGAAACCTGGTTCTTCGGCCTGCAGTACACCATCAAGGACACGGTGGCGTGGCTCAAGATGGACAAGAAGGTCGGAACCAAATTCCCTCGGGAGGTTGCGGGGGGGGGGGGCGGAAGGGGATTTGCGTTCCCCTTTCCCTCGGTCCTGGGTTGTTGCACGCGATGCACAAGCGCGAGGGGAGCGGTGTGTTTAAATCCCGGAGCCGTGAGATCCGTAAGCCCGAACGGGAAGAGCTGGCAGAGGTTCCTCACCCCATTTCCTTCCCCTGGCGCCAGCAAAACAAAAAGGTGGCGAGGAGAGGGTGTGAAATACGGGGAGAGGCAGCGAGGGGACCGACACAGGACGCAGCAGCGCCGCGCTGGGCGCACAGCAGACGGGGATGAGCCACGGCTGGCTCATTCCGCATGCTGTTTGTTGTCTCGTGTCCTTCCGAGCGTCAGAAATGTTTGTTTGTTTTCCTTTTTTAACTCTGTTTTCCGAGCTAAGCAGGTTGTTTCATCCCTCCCAGACGTCTGAAGCGCTTGACAAAAGACGCGTTGATCTCGGTGGCGTGTCAGCTGCCGCAGAGAGGGCGCGGAAGCAGCTAGAAGGAGGTGGCTGAACGGCTCTTGTGTCCCGCAGGTTCTGGATCACGACGTGCCAACGGAGGAGCCCGTCACCTTCCACTTCCTAGCCAAGTTTTATCCTGAGAATGCAGAGGAGGAGCTGGTCCAGGAAATCACACAGCACTTGTTCTTCCTGCAGGTAAGCGCGCTGCTTTCCCGCCTGAGGGTGGAAGGAGCCAGGATGAGCGGAAGTGCCGGAAAGTTCTGAGAAAGTTGGTCAGCAGAACGTGGCTCCTCGTCACTCACACCCCCTGAGCGCAGTTGTCCTCAACAGCAGAAGTTCCTTACAATAGGGCAGAGGCGGATGGAGCGGTCACAGGTGCCCAGACTCGCAGGAACCTGGCGGTCAGGAGCGATGGGGCGATTTGTAACGTGGGCGTGGGGTAGCTAAGGGAAATGAACCTGTCAGCTGCGGGCACGAATGACACGCACAGCTTCTCTGCAGGATTGGCATTGTGCTGAGAGCTGGAGACGGCCTGCCCAAGTGATCCCGTTGTGGGGAGCGGGGGAACTTCTTCCCCAAGCGCAGAACGCACGCAGCCCGTTCGTGTGCCGGCTGTACGGGGTTTGCCTCTTCACAAATCGGCCTCCGAAGAACTGGAGCAGAAGAACATCCCAGAAGCACGCCTCCGTCACAAGCTGGTGGCAGGAGGAGAAGGGGAAACCTGACTGCCTCCATCCACACCTGCAGCCCGGGCTCTTGTGCCAGGCATTTGGAGAGCGTGGCTAGCAGTTCTTCAGGCCTTTTTTCTTTCAAGTACTCCACGAAAGGTTGTGTCCCGACAAATCAGCTCGGGTGATGTAGAGCAGCGCTGCGTGGCGCTGGTAACGAAGTGCTTCTGTCGCAGGAGCTTTCTCTTTCAGCCACGATCAATTTTCTGAAGCCGTTTCCTATAAAGGGTTGTGTGAAGAAGATCTGAGGACAGGAGCGTTCCAGGCAGCACAACAATCCCGGTTGGATCCCCGGGTACTTGCTGGGACGTCTCAGCTGCTCCACGGCTGTTAATTTGAAGTTGTTCGACGCCAAAATCGGAGCAACCTGGGTTCTGCTGCTGTTGGAGACGTTGCTTTAGACTCGAGGGTGCCCTGTCCTTGGTGACGGGCGCAGGCGTGAGCTCGCCGGCTCCTCCGTGCTCCTCCCAGTTCCCAAGTTCGTTTTTGTTCTTCGCAGCTGGAGGACTCGAAATGCAAAACGCCGCTGTTAACTTCCCACATCTGCCTTGTGCTCTGGTGTCTCCTTCGGGCTGTTTTTAAATGTCCAATTTGCCACGGGTTTCAGGCTTGATAAGGAAAAACGCTTTCGGCAGCTTTGAAAAGAAGAAAATGAGAGGAAAAGCGGTTAGGGCTGCGTGTTAAAAATGCAGACTGCGACTTTTCTGCCAGGATTCCTGATGACAAGAGAGGAGCCTGCGTGCCTGTGCTGTGCGAGGAACGGCGGCACACGCAAGCTTGGAAAGTCCCCTGTTTGAATCCCAGAAGAGGTTCTGCATTGTGCTGGAAGTGACTTTGGGGATGCAGAACGTGCCGGACGCCTGCTGCAGCTCTGTGACGATCCGTTCGGGTCTCCTGGGGAAAGAGCACTTTTTTTATTTTTTAAATAGGAAAATGAAGTGTGCAAAACCATGTAACGCAATCTGACAGGTTTAATTTTTGAACGCGCAGAAGCCAGGAAGCATAAAGCGGGGGCTTTTGGGAACGTTGGCTCTCCTGGGAGCGCGCTCAGGAGCTGCCCGCTGCTAGAAGCAGCGCCCCGGAGGCCACCTGCAGCTCTCCCTGCCCTCCGTGGGACTGCAGGGCCTTGGCCTCCAGCACAGGTGAGCACCGGCTCCTAGCGAGGCCTGAATATCCCCGAGCCAAACCTTTGTGTGCTCAGGGACTGAGCTGCAAACTTCTTTTTTTAACGTAGCGTTGCGTATAGCTGTCACGCCAACCCCTAGCTTATCCCTTCGAAGGTTTTATCTCCGCACCTACACCCGAGCTCCGTTCTCCCTCCGCCTGTCGCAGCGGGTTACAGGTTCTGGCGTTTGCCACGTATAAATTTAGTTCTTCTCGCAAACCTGTCTGGAAAAGGTGGCCTGTGAAAGGCTGAGCCCTTCCCTCCGGAGACGCCAGCGACGTTCCTGGGCCTGAATAGTAACTAGCGTTAGGCGAGGTGTGAACGGTGGGGTTGACAGGCCCGGTGAAAACGAACCGCCGCCATCTGCTGCGACAGTCGTGCTTTGCACTGCTTCGCTGAGCATGTGTTCCGTGTCCTTTGTTTCCGGGGGCAGGTGAAGAAGCAGATTTTGGACGAGAAGATCTACTGCCCTCCCGAAGCTTCCGTCCTGCTGGCCTCGTACGCCGTCCAAGCCAAGGTAGGCACGGAGGGGTTCCCGGGGGCGTGCGATGTGCCTGCTGCCCGAGGCAGGACAAGCTATTAAAAATTCACAAGGGACGGGACTACGCTGGCGGTTGCCTTCTCAGCACTGCTGATTTTTGGCCGCCTCTGGGCGTTGGACAGATTTTGTTTTCTCTTTCCAGGGCTCTTTAGCCAGCACTCAGCCCGTGAGCCGCAGGGCCCGCTGGAGTGCGGGTTACTGCTGGCAGGTGAATTCCCTGAGCCCCGTCTTTTTTCAATCTCCTCCCTGCTTTTGCTGTCGCAGCAAACCAGCAACGGCACCGACAGCTCCGCGGCTTGTCGTCGTGAGAGCGGCTTCGCTCTGAGTGCTGCAGTTTGCCCCGGAAACGTTGTTGCGGTGCTAGAGGTCCCTTCCTGAGTCCTCCCTTCGTCTGAGGTTTGATCGTGGATGTTTGGCCTCGCTAGGCAGAGGGAAAACTCAGTGGTCGTTAAGTTTCATTAAGTTCCCCTCGTCCCTTGGCTGAATTCTCCTGTAGGCCCGGCGTCAGTGTTGTGCCAAGGGTTTGTTTAAAAGAGCACTGCTTTCCAGCCTGGAGCGTGCGCCCTTGGCTAGCGAGCGGCGGCCGGCAGCAGAGGGGCTCCTGGGACGGAGCAGCCCCAGGTTCGGAGGTGGGGACGCCTTGCTGGACAGCAGTCGTTTATCCCCGTAACTTAACGTGGACTGAGTTGAGTTTTCCAGCTAATCTCCGGCTTGTGCGCAAAGATAACGTCACTGGAAAGGAAGAGGAGCTGCTGGAGCCCGATGGCAGTCCGGCTGTGTTATCACCACGGCTTCGTGGGCATAGCCAGCAACTTCTGCCTGCTCCTCAGGGACAGGTTTTGGCTCGCAGAGCCGGGTGTCTGTGCCCAGCTCTGGCCCCTCTGCCCGTGCCGAGGAGCAGCAGGGCAGCTCTGATCCATGAGTCCTCCCTCGCTGCCCGTGCGGGACGGGGATTTGCCTCTGTCTCCTGAAGGGGACCTGAGCCAGGCTCGGTGCAAGTGGTTCCTGAGCCCTGTCCTCTGGTGGCTTTTCCTGAGTTTCCTGATAATTAACATTCCTCATAACGTGTTGGTCCATGCCCAGCTGGGTGGTGCGCAGCAATCCAGCATTTGAACTCTTGGATTTGCTTCAAAAAGATGCTTTCTTCTCACAGAGCACTGACAAAAACCTATTTGGTAAGAGAGACTCTTTGGCCAGGGAGGAAGAGTTGCGTTAAAAACCATTTCTATCTGTATGAAGCACCCGCCGCTCGTATCGCAGCGCGCGAGGAAACGCTCGCTTGGCTTTTTCTCCTTTGACCTGCCCAGCTGAGGAGCCCAGGGGATGACACGGCCCCTTGCCAGAATGAGTACATGGAAAAAAATGCTGAGGAGGTGGACGGGGATCGGGGCACGTCTCCTGATCTTGCACATCTTCGTTCTGCAGAGGTCGGGAGAAGGTGGAAGAGGGGTGCCTTGTCTTATCTTAGCTAAATTGCCTTTCACGTCTGCTTTGGACGTGGCTTTTCCTTGCGGCCCCTCTTGTAACCGGCTCGGGGCAGGGCTTCCCTTCGGCTTTTTTCCAGGGAAGGTGGAAGCGGAAAGCGCGTCCTCAGCCCCGAGCTGCAAAGAAAGCTGTTGCGAGCCTCCTCCTTCCCGTTAAGTAGGGTAACCGTGTCCTTTCTGGACAAGAAAGCAGCCACTGAGCCCAGTAATTTCTCTAATAACGTGCTGATTTGCATGATTAGGGGCATGGCAGCCTGACAAAGCATCAGCGTGGTTGCATCTGATGCAGCCAGCTGATTGACAGCCGAGTTTGCACCGCTGCTCAGCCTGAAATAACGGAGCAAGCAGGCGGGCCGGAGAACTAAAAGCTTATTTATTTCTCTATCCTTGTGTTCGTTCGGGGAATTACTACGTGTCTTCCCCTCTAGACCTGCCGTCGAGCCACCCACACGGGTTTCAAGTAGCAGTGAAAGGCTGGGATCTGTGGAGTGACGCGTCGCTGCACAAATGCCAACATCTGGGAGGCGTTGCCATCTCTTGCCCCTCAGATGCAAATCTCTGCCCTGCTGCTCTCGGTGCTTCAAATCCTGCGGCGCTGGGGTCTCGGATTTGTTTTTCCCCCCACACAACCGACGTTCAGTGTCGGTAGCTGGCAGCCGAAGGTGCCCGCGTTTACGGGGGCCAGCAGAAGGCGGGGGTGTGAACGATGCGAAGGCAACTTCCACGCGTAGCCATGAATATTCATCGCGTCGTGCGATTAACAGGAATTAAAATTCGATGACAGTTGGGAAGTAATTATTTAATTGAAAGGTCTTTAGAAGTGTGTTTGCTGAATCATTTGAGCCAACGACGTACGCGGCGATGCTTAAGCCATGTGTTGATTTTTCAGTTGTGAATAATTAATGTCCTCAGCCAGGCTCCCTCTCGGTACAGATATTCCTTTGGGACGCGGCAATATTTTTCACCGTTTGAAAATCACATAATCCATACTTAGGTTTGCATCTCCGTAGCAGATCACAACAAAAAATAATCGCGTTAATCCTGTTTGCTCTCGTTTTCATCCCCCAGAAGTGATTTATTTCCCACCTCTCCAAGGTTATCGGAGTTGTTTCCGTGGCTGGTTGTGTTTTTATTGCTGCTCCCTCTTGCTGGGGGTCCAAGAGACCTGCAGTGTGCTGCTGGGGGACAGAGAATTTCCTCTGCTCGGCACCCTCCTGAATGAAATCCGGGGCGTTTTCGGTGGATTAATTGGAGCCTGAGTCAGTGTGGGCTGTGGCGTGCTTCTTCTGCGTCTGCATTGGCTCCACGTCAATATTTGCCTCTTTAATCCCCGCTCGCCGGGTGCGAAGCCTTGGCTGGGCTGCGGGTGCTGAGCTCGAGGCTCTGGCATTGAAAGGGGCGGGAGGGCTCCTGGCTTCCTGCGGGAGCACCGTGCCTGCCTTGGTCTCGTTTCCAAAACCACCCCCATTTTTGCTCTGGGAGGGCAGGACGGCCGCTTGCCTTGTGGGACGGGTGGCTTCAGAGCGTTGCTGCGTCCCGTGCAGTCGGCAGTGTCGCTGCAGAAGTCCGGTTTGCCAGGTGAATGGAAATGGCGGCGTTTCCTCTACGTGCCTCACATCTGTGCTTCAGCTCGCTGGGTTATTTGAGGTGCTGCTTTCTGGCTGTTTCCTGCCCTCTTGTGCTGTAGAGGAGGTAAATTCATTTTCACATGCACTGCAGGGACGCTCGCCTTCTGCATCTGTTAATAGGCGGTTTCATCCCTCAGTCACTTGATATGCCGCTCAAAAAGATGCAAATCTAAACGAATGCTAGTAATTACTGCCTGCACTTACCAGATCCGATTTGGATTCCGCGGCCCCGTTGAGCAGCAGCCCCTCTGGCAGAAAAGCTGACACCTGCCCCAGAGGAGCCTGCAGTTGGTCCAACTCCTGCCATTATTGTTAACGTTTGTTCATTAGGGGGGTGAGCAGCAGCAGAGGGAATGCCGCCTGCCTCACCTGAACCGCTGGTACTGATTCCCTGTCCCGCTGCTGGTGGGAAGGGAGGGACCTCCCGGCGTAGTCCTGAGCTGGGAAAAAAAACAAGGAGACCTTGAAGGAAACAGCCTCGAGAGGGAATCCTTCCCTGCGATGCAAGGAGTGTTTGCGGGGCGTGCTGGGCATCAGCTGGCGGGGGGGCGGTTTTGTTCGGCGTCCCCTCCGCCTGCTGCCCGAGCAGAAGGAGGGCAAAGAAAATCCGTTTATTACATTTCCCCAGCAGCAGATGTTCCCAGCCCTACCAGGCCGTGACGCCGGAGGATGTAAGCGGGCCGCGCTGGCTGTCTCCCCTAGGGGTGGTTGTGTAAGGTGAGGGCTGTCGGTAACGCTGGCACGATGTCTCTGCTTCTTTGCAGTACGGTGACTACGATCCCAACGTTCACAAGCGAGGCTTCCTGGCGCAGGAGGAGTTGCTTCCAAAGCGGGTAAGGAGCCTGACGGAGCAGAGGAGAGAATTTCTCCGCTCGGTAGCATCGGTGTAACAACGCAGAGAGGGGCTCCGAGGGGCTGCCTGCCGGGGAGCCCCCTGCTTTGGTTTTGCTGGGCTTCCCTATCGAGGCAAACAACCCCAAAAGATCTACTGAGGGGGGAGAATGCAATATTTGTCTGACGTTTTAATAACACCAGAAGTATTTTCCTTCTAGTGGTTTTCAGAGTTCCGTTCTGCCAGCGTTTCCTCTTGGTGACTGGGGACTGTTTACGTGCTTGGAGGGTGAAGTGAGCACAGGGAGGTCGCGGGGCTGAGCGTGCCCTGCTGGGAGGAGAGGCAGGTGCCGGGGGGCTCAGGGGTGCTGCAGGAGGCTGGGGCGTTGCTGGCTCGTTTGCTGACTATGGAAACTGGGACAAGAGTGGCAGGGTGACCCGTGTCTCTGTCTCCCTGTGTATCTCAGGTAATAAACCTCTACCAGATGACCCCGGAGATGTGGGAGGAGAGGATAACAGCCTGGTATGCAGAGCACCGAGGCAGAGCAAGGTGAGTGTGTGCTGGGGTCAGGGGGTCAGGATCCCTCGCCCAGAGAGTTTCAGGGCTTGGGCAGGGGATGGAAGAGCTCTGCGAACAGCAGGGTTGATCCCAGCACAGACCCACAAAAGGCAAAGAGCTTTCTGTGATGGCTGTGCCTGTGCCCTGCTGGTCGCTGATGGGGTGAGAAGCACCTGCAGGGGGGCACGGAGGCAGCCCTGCCTGCCTCGGGGCCCTGGGCAAGAAGAAATAGGGGTTCCCACGTAGAAAGTCAGACCGACGAGACATATTGCTGCCACGAGATGTATTGCTGCCACGGGTGGTTAAACGGTGGGAGTTGTGGGAGTTGTTCCTGAAGTAAGATGGATCAAAACCACAGGCCTCCCAGCCAGAGATTTTCCCTTTATGCTTAAGGGATTGGGAGGGGGACAAAGCAAGGCTTGAAATGCTGCGCCTCGCCGGGCGGGCATCAGCAGCAATTAAGATGCTGGCAAGCTGCAGGCTGGGATTTGCCGTTGGACTTTATTGATCCCGCTAGCAAAGACAGGCTTGACCTGTGCGATAGAGACAGTCACGGTTTTAAAGCATTGTGTGTGCTCAGGATCAGAAGGAGCAGCCATGTGGCTCCCTCTGATCGTGCAAACATCTGTAACCGGCCTTTTTTTTTTTTTTTGTCTGACAGAGACGAAGCAGAGATGGAGTATTTGAAGATAGCTCAGGACTTGGAGATGTATGGAGTGAACTATTTTGCAATTAGAGTGAGTGCCGCTTGGGGGTCACGTTCTCAAGGGCTCCTTGCTGGGGTAGCTCTTGTGTAGTCTTTGTCTTCTGTGCTCCCGTGAGCCCGCGAGAGGCGGCAGAGCTGGGAGGTGGGAGGTGGCTGCGGTGCGTTAACCAGGGTCGCTGCTGCGGTGTGCTTTGCTGCCGGGGAGGAGACAGAAGCCCTTTTAATAGGCAGCGCTGGTGGGTCGCTGCTCAGGGCTGGTTCGCGAAGCTAACAGTGGCTTGGTTCGTGTCAGATCATCTCCGAGTTGAATCAAAGGGTTTTCTGCTCTTGTCTTTCCTCCCTTAGAATAAAAAGGGCACAGAACTGCTCCTTGGAGTCGACGCCTTGGGTCTTCACATTTACGACCCAGACAACAGGTTGACCCCCAAAATCTCCTTCCCGTGGAACGAGATCCGGAACATCTCCTACAGCGATAAGGAGGTAAGGACCCATCTCCCCTCTTCTCGGGGAGCAGTACCTGTAAGAACACAACTACAATTTAAAACGACTTCTCTTAGCTCTTCTGTCTGCTGTGCTTGCTGTCACCAGCTTAGCTGAGGGCAGCTCAGCTCCTCCGGCTGAAACCTTTATTCTCGGTCTTCCCGCAGCTTTCCTGGAGCGGGTGCACAAGAGGTCAGTTGGGAACTATGCTCTTGGTGGTTTTTAGGCTACCTCCAAAGCCACCGTGTAATTCTTTGGCAAACAGAATTGCTGCTGATGTGCTTAGCCCAAATGTCACAGTTCAGGAATTGAAATCCCTTCTTTCCTGTGTACGTGCTCTTGAATTACGAGCTGTGGTGAGAGGTGTTCCTGGTGAGAAGAGCTCTTGCGTCCTGACATATCGTTACATCATCTTGAGTTCTCAGGCAGCTGGGCTTGGCATAACAGCTGGAATCTTTTTAGGAGGCTGAGTAATGTAAGCCCGCTGTAAGATAGATATTTATTAAATCCAGACTGTAAATACAAATCTTCAGAATTGTTGGCCACCAAACCCAGTGGAGAACAGCAGGAAGATTGGCAGCGGACGGGAAACCGATCCGCTCAATTTTTTCAATCTGTGACTCAAAGAAAACCAGCTGCCTTCATGGTAAGGAAGAAAATTAACTTTTTAATTAAAGCGTTTTCCAATCCAGACATGATATCGATCAGGGGAAAAAATAAAGGTTTCTCATCGGCTGCATTTATTGCATGCCTTGTAAACTTCTGGGGGAAAAGGCCGTGCTGGGTTTCTTTTCACTTGTTTCCTACCCAAAAACAAAGAGCTCCCTAACTTTGCAAAACAGCTCAGCTCTCAATGACTTCCAAAGACTTCTCGGCCCGTGGCAGAGCAGTGCAGTGGAAGCTGTCCGATCAAGCGTTGCCTCAGAAATCTGGGGATTGAGAGCCCCGTTACTGGGCCTTGACACAAAACTGTAACAGTCCTTTCTCCTGGGGGAAGAAACTGCCACCTTCCATCAGGGCAATCATCTGCCGAATAAGATGACCCCAAGTGGAACTGACGTGATAGTAAACAGGCTTAATAGCTGGCTATGACAGCTACATTGACACGACAGAGGTGTTTAATCTGTTGTAACAAAGATTGACTGTTTGCGTGGAACCCAAATTCCTCCTCCGGCGGATTTCTGCTGTGGCTTTCAGTGGCTGGCGTGGATGCTGGAGGAGCCGAAGCCCGGGGACGTTCACGCACGTCTGCCTGTGTGAAAGTCTGAAAAGATTGGCTCTTAAACTGACAAAACAAAACACTGCCAGGGCGAGTTGTGCTGAGCCCTTTCCAGGCAGCGCAGTGTATTGACAAATAGAGCTGCTGTAATGGGCAGAGGCTGCCTGCTACAGCACTAGCTCTTCAGCCGGTTATTTCTGTAGCGTGTGGGGGAAGCGATGAAATATATGCGTGCCTCCTGAAAAATGCAGTGTTGCAGAGCACTCCATCTCGTCGAGTACCCTGTTGTTAGTTCAGAGCCTCCTGTCTATCCAGGGGCTGTGGTACTGCCGCTCTCTGTTCTGGTGATGCCACCTTGATCCTCTCGAGAGGATCCTTGGGGGAAGGTACCTGGAGAGGGTGAACTCGGGACAAGGTCGGAGCTGCTCGGTTGGCACAGGGTGTCAACGCGTGTTAAGAGCGAGGGGATGAGCTTTTGAATTGCAGAGCAGTCTTGTGACGCGGCTGCGTTCCGGAGAACAAAACGCATAGAAAAATCCTGCTGAGGAGCCCTCGCGAGTGGAGGTGCTGCCAGGAAGAGCTGCTCCTCTTGCCCTATTCCCACTTCAGTCCTCCTGCCCATCCGTCGGGTAGCTGGGCCGGTTCTTCCTCCCTTCCGAGGCTTCCTCATTTTCTGCTGCCCCTTCTTAGTCCCCTACAGCTTTCGGGGGAGCAGCGCCTTGATTCGGGAGGCCGCCGAGCTGCCTCTGCCCTGTGCAAGGTGATCTGCGCGCGGCGCTCCCTTTGTTCCGGCCTGAGCAGCGCTCGTCTCCTTGCTTGCTTTTGCTCCTGGTTCCCTTGCTTGGCTAAAAGCCACGGGGACAGCTCTCAGCCGTGTTTGTCTGACACTGCTGACCTCCCCTGAGCCAGAGCGTTCTGTAAGGCTTTTACAGCCGCGTTCTTATTAAATGCAGAGCACTCAGATAATTCAGTCCCTCTCTATTTTTTTCCTTTTCAGTTTACGATTAAGCCATTGGACAAGAAGATTGATGTTTTCAAATTCAATTCATCAAAGCTGCGTGTGAATAAGCTGGTAAGTCTACAGACGGAGTAATTTTTATTGTCTGCAGCAGTCCTTTCCGCAGGCAGTGCGAGACCATGTTCTGCTGGGGCTTTTCCTTTGAGCAGTCGGAGGGAGCGTGCTGGCCTGGATGGGCTGTGGATGTGATTTGGTTTAGCAGTTACTACTCGATCATAGCCTCTAGAAGAGAAGGGGGAAGATCAAGCCAAGCTCCTTCACAGAACCTCTCCCCCCCTCTGTTTTTGTGCTCCCTTTCTGAGCTCTCAGGGTACATCTGACCTGCATGGCAGAAGCACGTAGTAAGTAAAACTTTCTTCTCACCCCAGTCTTTGCTCCAAGTTCCTTTTCTTCTCCTGCCGATCCCTTCCCTTCTGCCCCGTGCCGTAGGTTTCCCTCTTTTTTGCGAGGCACCGTTAGCAGCGTTGTAGCCCCGGCTTTTCCAAGGCTGATCCCTGCTCAGGATGCTCCTGGTACGGGATCAGAGGGGGCCGCGTTTATCTGCCCTGCCCGGTGTCCGGGTGGGAGGCCGGCTTTAGCTGGTGTTCTGGATTTAGTGTCTGGAGCTTTGATCCAGGTTCAGGACCAGCTGTGCGCTGTGAAGTTGCACACTGGACATGCGGAAGGCAGCAGGGGATGTCTTTCCCCTCCTTGTAAGAGAGAGAGGGGAACTTTGCTGTCCTGTCCTTGCATGCCACGGGGAGAGGGGCTTTCTCACAACGGCTTCGTTCCCTGCACTCAGCAGGGTCGTAGTGCTTTAACGCCTCGGACTCCAGAGAAGTCCCTTGAGATATGTGAAATGGAGGCAGGCACGCGAACCGGTCCTTTCAGAAAAGAACCAGAGCTTAGGAAGCTGCTATTATTGCTGAAAAATATTCTGAGCTTTGGCTCCTCTGTGTCTGCCCCCCGTGCTTTGCCAACCCTCCCCTACTATCGCCGCTTCCCTTGTCTTCCTCCTGGGGTAGCAGAAGAAATCACACAGAGGCTCCAAACCCTTCAGCAAAGATCCCCGAAGGTGTGCGAGGCTCTGGATAAGCCTTCTGTTTGCCTGGGGTCTTGCTCACGATGGAAAATATTTTTCATTTCTTTTTATTTTTTTCCATCTGAGTGCTTTAAGCGCCCTTTTGGGAGAAGACGCAATCTTGAGCCTCGAGAAAGGGAGCAGTGGGAGCTGGGGAATGGGCTGGGGCTGGAGCTTCGTTACTTGCCCCCCTGCCTGCTCGGGGCTGCTCACACCAACCCGCGCCACGCGTGGCTGCGCTGAGAGCTCTGCACAGAGCTGGTGGCCAGGGCGTTCGGTGCGGGACCGAGGCCGTGCCTTGCTCCCTGCCCCTCGCGTGGGTACGAGGGTCGGAGTCTGGGGTCAGAGGATGGCAGTGCTTACCAGCACCAAGCCTAGTGTCGGGGGTACACGCGCCTCGCCAGCACGCCTACAGCTGTTTCTCTCCGCTCTTCACCCCTGACTGGAACAGATCCTTCAGCTGTGTATCGGGAACCACGATCTCTTCATGAGGAGGAGAAAGGCAGACTCCTTGGAGGTCCAGCAGATGAAAGCGCAGGCGAGGGAGGAGAAAGCCAGGAAGCAGGTGAGAGACATCTCGTGCAGCCGGGCTGCCAGCCAGAATCGGAAATGCAAATGAACTTGGGGAGGAACGGTCTCCAGAACGACATCAAGCACCTGGAGCGGCTTTGAGGGAAGGTCCAGCCCAACAGCTCTCTTAGCAGCTCGCTCTCGCCCTGCCAGTCCTTCTCCCCTTGGCTCTGGAGCTTGGTGGCAGCCAGAGTCCAGCCCCCACGCTCGGAGCAGGGCTGGGAGGACGGAGGGCAGAGCAAAGCTGGCTGTCCCAGAGGGGGCTGCGCATCCTGCCCTGCCTCCTGCCCTGCCGGGGAGACGGAGCGAGTTGGGGTGGCCGCTTGTAGCCGGAGCAGGGGCTGCGAGGGGGAGCCGCGCTCTGCTGTGGCTCTTCATCTCATTTTTCTAATTACTCGGTGATGGAATGCGCACGACGGGCCGGGGCGCGCAGCCTGCATGCTAATTTCCGCGCTGGCCTCCGTTATCTGCCGCAGGTCAGCCCAGGCAGCGAAAACCGCTCTTCGGAGCCAGCAGCGTGTAGCCAATGAGTATATATCAGCAAATTGGATTGTATGAATCATTGTTTTCTGCTCGTAGACCTCTTCTACTCACCGAAACCCACACAGCTAATCTGAGCGCTGCTGCTCGGAATATAAATGTCCGTTTCACGCCAGAGCCGCTAGATAGCAGCAGAAGAAACCGAAGCAGCCGGTTGCACCAGGAGAGCTTTGCTCTCAAGGGACTGCTAATTTGATGCACTCCGTTGGGTTTCGAGCACGTCCACGGAGTGCTGGAGCTGGGGCTGAGCTGCTTGTCCTGCAGGCGCCTCCCGAAGCCCTTCTCCCTCCTGGGGTGGCAGAAAGGGGACAAGACACGAGGGCGAGCAGGGCAGCTCCGCTGGGCAGCAGGGCTCCTGCAGGGGTTCCCCCGGTCAGAAAGGATCGGGCGTTAGCGGAGTTAAAGGTCCTCCTCGAAGGAGCAGCGTGGTGCCCAAGTGGCGGTGGCTTCAGAGACAGGTTTTGCAGTCCCGTGAGGTTTTTTGAAGCGTTTGGATAATGCAAACTGGAGCGGAGACCTCGCGTTGGGCTGCTGGGAGAGGTGAGGGGGGTGGCACACGGGTGCTGAGGGTGAGCAGAGCTTAACTCTTCCCCGGAGCTCTCCGATTTAGAGCTCTGGTGCTCGTCAGGAGGGGTCAGGCTTCTGCTTGGGCTGCCTGCCCGCTCCCGAGCTAGCCACCCTGCCGTCTGGCACGCTCCCTCCTCCCTCCCCAGGATCCACAGCTGTTAACTGCTTCCAAACAGCCCCTTTACGTCAGGGCTCCTTGTTAATGGGAGTCCTGAGCGGGATGCAGATCGTAACGATAATTGATGAAGGGAGCCTTTAACGCAAGGAAGCCGAGCCGCCGGAGCGGTGGGCGTCCCGCGTTCAGAACACAGTCGGTGTCCGAGGAGCCGAGAAATGTCTCGTCACACTTCTTTCCCTTATTAAACCCGGCAGGTGGCCCGCGCGGTGCTGCGAGCCCTGGGTGTAGCGTGGGTATTTATAACGCACCCAGCCCCGTGGCGCTGAAGCGCTTAAGCCCGGCGTGTTAATGAGCCCGATGGCTCCTTCGGCCGCTTGGCGAGCGGGGAGGCAGCTGCGTGGCACGCTCTGGCTGCACGAGAGGGGGAAGAGGCAGCGGGTAGGTCTGTGTGTGTCTGCAAGGAGCAGTCACCGCATCCTTCAGGCTCCTGCCTGGCCACGTGTCGCTATCGGATGTTCTGAAGGTGCCCTCAGCCCGCCCGTAAGCCCGCTCTCGCTGTCTGCTCGACTTGCCGTGAGTAACTCCAGCAAGAGCTGGAGCCCCGGGGACGCGGCTTGCCTGAGCCTGCCCTGCGAGGCTGCTCGGGAGATGCAGTCTGGAGATATAACCACCTGCAGCAAGCCTGGGGGGCAGCATCCTGCCCAGGGAGGAGGGGATTGTCTCGGAGCCGTGCCAGCTTCTTCAGAGGAGCACGGTGCTCAGCGTGGTCACAGCACCCCGTTCAGTGAAGCCCCCCTCGCTGACGAGCAGAGGGAAGGAGGCAGCGCAGCCCTGTGCTCAGAGCCCCGAGCAGTTTCTGGTTTCTAGTCCTGTGAAAAGCGTTTCTGACGCGTGTTGTTTCTCTGTTTTTTTCCCCTACCCCTTTTTCGTAGATGGAGCGGCAGCGCCTGGCCCGAGAGAAGCAGATGAGAGAAGAGGCCGAGAGGACGAGGGATGAGCTGGAGAGAAGGCTGATGCAGTTAAAGGAGGAGGCCACAATGGCCAACGAGGCTCTGGTAAGTGTCTGGGCGGCTGTTTCTCGAGGCACCGCAGCTGTTCCCGACTCTTTCTGCTGCTGAAGCGTTTCAGGAGGCACGTTACGACTGTCGTGTGGCTGTTCTCAAACTGCCGCTGGCGCACAGCGACCGGGAGGCTGGATGGAGCTCGCTGCATCCAGCCAGCCTGCTGGGGCAGGAGCACGAAGGAGAACGAATCGGGACAGAGCCTGGGCACGTCCAGGTGTTGGCTGCAGGAGGCTGCAGGAAGGGGGAGAGGGGCTCGAGGAGCCGTGGTGGCCGTGTGGAGCGAGCGGCTCACGGCCCTTCCTGGGGGCCAAGAGCATGTTTGGGGAGACGTTCGGTGTGTGCTCGATGGCTTAACGTGCCTTAATTCTCAGATGAGGTCTGAAGAGACAGCAGACTTGCTGGCTGAGAAGGCTCAGATCACGGAGGAGGAGGCCAAGCTCCTGGCTCAGAAAGCAGCAGAGGCTGAGCAAGAGATGCAGCGGATCAAAGCCACGGCCATCCGGACGGAGGAGGAGAAGCGGCTGATGGAACAGAAGGTGCTAGAGGCAGAGATGTTGGCACTGAAAATGGCGGAGGAGTCGGAGAGGAGGTCAGAGGGTACAACCTTGCAGCTGCCTCTGCTTTGCTTTCCAGCCCCGTTCTGACTTAGCACGACAGCGGCTCACGCCTTACGTTAGTCCATCCAGCAGTTTGCAGCGAGCCCTCGGCCTCCGTGCGTGCCCAGCAGCCGACGGCCCCGAGGCTGAGCTCGTTTCTTTGTCTCACACTTTACCACAGCTAGGCTGTCCCGAATAGGGATCGATGCAGGTACAGCAGCAACCGCCCTGAGCTTTCCCTGGGCTGGAGCTCAGAGATCCTTCTCTGAAGCCATCTGGGGGGGAGAGATCCGTGGTGAAAGCCACAGGGAAGGGGCTCGCAGCGGGGGGAGAAGGTGCTGCGGGTCTCGGCACTCTGCCTGCCGCACCTTGACGGCAGCAGCTGAAGGCAGCTCAGCTTGGGGGTGGTTTGTGCAAACACCCACCGCGTTCTGAGAAGTATCTGACAACGTTAATAGCACTTCTGTTGTTGTTTTGTTTTTCTTCTCTTCTTCTGGCTGTCAGTTCTGTGCTTGCTGTCATCTCTTTGTCCCCGGGTTTCCTTCTCAGGTGCTTAGCTCTCCTTAGCAGTTGTGAGCTGTGTTTCAGGTTAGCCTTGAGGTTAGCCTTGAGTTTCAGGTTAGCCTAGCTCCTGAACTCTGTCTCTTGATAAAATTGACATTGCCATCCCTTTGATACCAGAACCCAGGCCCCATCATGCATTGGTAGCAAGCAAGAAAAAAATCATTCTTGTTTCCTTCCAACGGATCACGCCTTCCCGTGTGAGCTTGCTTGGTTTCAGCCCTTCTGCGTGGACAAATGCTGCCCTTGTCCATCCCTGCTTACCTCAGTCTTTGACTTGTGGAATCTCCGCTCAGATTTCAGTCTGGCAAAGGAAAGCTTCCCCTGGAGGGGTAGGGGTGACCTTGGAGGCCCTTGAGGCTCAGGGCCAGGTACTTGTTTTAGAGTTGTTGGGCCAAAGCTGCGCAGCCTCAGGTGCTTTCTTCTTTTTGCATGTTAGTAGAGGCTTACCGGGCAGAAAACTGCCTCTCCTGCTGCAAGTCTGAGCTTAACTTTTGAAGGCGTTCTTCCCGTCCTGGCATCTTGGCGTGCTCCTCTGGCCCTTAGCCTTGCTTACCGCTGCTCACGCAGGGCTCGTGTCAGAGCTGCCCTTCTGTGGCTTGGATTTCTGTGCTAATTAGTGTCCCTCGTGTCAGAGGTTCCCTTGCTCAAATGATTTTTCTAGTTTAGGTCTTGTTAAGGAACAAATGCCTACCTGTTTTACACCTACACGGTAACCTGTCGCCTCCGGGCTTGGATCTGATATTTGCCATTTGCTGTTTTTCTCTGCAGGGCAAAGGAGGCTGATCAGCTAAAGCAAGACCTCCAGGAGGCTCGAGAATCCGAGCGGAGAGCAAAGCAGAAGCTGTTGGAGATCACCAGCAAGTCGTCCTACACGGTAAGAACGATCTGCGTTGTAATTCTCTTCCCAGCCAGAAATTGTGGCCTCTAGCCTGGAGAATTCCTGCGCCTCCATCGGCGGAGGGGTGTGAGCGGTCTCGTTGCGCTGCTCAGCAGCTGCTCAGAAATACGTAGCGGCTCTTGCCCGTGTCACCCAGGTGCCCTGCCCAGCACATCGCTTTGCTCTTCTTCCTCCCTCTCTGTCCTTCCTCGTGCTACGAGAGCCGAGGAGCTGCTGGTGAAGCTAAAGGCAGCAAATGGGGAATGAATTTAACAAAGGTGTTAGAGCTGTGCTGCGCGGGGTGGACCAGCTTAGTAAGAGCTTTAGAGCAGGGCTAAATGCAAAAGGGAGGATGGCCTTATTCTTCTGAGGTGGGATAAACGTTGTTCGGAGCCTGTGAATTCATTCTTTGGGCATAAACTGGTTGCTGTGCATCTGTGTGCTGAAAAGAAGAGCTTCCTTGAAGGGAGGTTATTCTGTAATTGCCCATTAAGAGGATTTCACACCTTCCTCTGAAGCATCTGGTCCTGGTTGCTGCCGGGGACCGAAACGTCAGATTAAATGACCACTGCTCCCATTCTGTCTGGCGGTTCTTTTCCTCCACTTCTGTAATTGTGCTGCAGGGCCTGCAAAATCCATCAAGTGCTCCCTCCCTGCAGCTCACACCTGCCACGACTGCCTCTTCTGCAGCTCTTTGTCCTGAGGGGTGAAGGGGGAAGAGCTCGACGTCTTTGGGAATAAGCTCGCCGGACAAACGAGGCAGTTTCTGACCTGTCTAGTACTGAAATTTTAATTTGTACGTGTTGGCTCCTTCCCCTGCTCTCAAAACTTTGGAGAAGCGGGTTGAAGAAGGCTAACGATGAAGTAGCTTTTCATTCAGGTTCTCCGAATATCCCTGCAAAAAAAAAAAAATGTTCAGAAGCCTTCAAGAAGCTGCACTGATGGAAAACAGCCAGGTGCTTTTAGCCTCGGGGCACTCATTCAAGCGCTAGCTACCTCCGTGCTTTGTAAACCTCATCTTCGGAGTGCTCCTTATTTTACTACAGGTTTCTGGCATCCACCGGGTCTTTAATTCCGGGTTTAACACATGCACGGGGTGGAGCATCCTCGTTGAAAACCTTCTGAACGGCCTCACCAGCCCCGTGTTGATGGCTGGGCAGAGCTCAGGCGTTCAGGCTCTCTGCTCCTGCGTCCAGCCGCAGGCAGAGGAGCAGAACCGCCGCTGGGGAGCTCTTCTGCAGAAATCCCTGCGTCCGCCTGAGCTAGCGGGCGGCAGCGTGGCCGTACTCCTGCCTGTGGAATTAAAGCCTAATCGCGGGGGTTTTGCAGGATGGCGCGGAGCTCAGCTCCTCCCCTCCAGCTGCATCTGTCCTGGAGGCAATCTGCGCAGAGCTGCCTCCTCCAGACGCACGGTGCTGCGCCCTCTCCTTTCCTCGAAGAGCCGTGGCCTTCCTTTTTCCCTCCCCAGCTTAGGTGGCAGGGTCCCCTCGCCCAGCAGCCGCTCTCCCAGCCTCTCCGTCGCGCGCGCTGTTGTTTTTCCGAGGTCAGCAGGCTGCAAATGTGACTGCCGTACCCGTGGCCGTGTGACGGCACCTCGCCGGGCCCCGGTGCGCAAAGCTCCCTCTCCCCATCCCTTGTCACGCCTGTCTTGCTCCTCTCTTCCCGTGTGGCATCTCTCCTCGCTCTGCCGCCCGCGTGCGTGGGGACAGCCGGGCGCGATGGGCACGGAGGGACCCGGCGGGGCAGGCGCAGTAAGGAGGGAGAGAACCAGCCCGGAGCGCCCTGAGGGATGAAGGGTTTCGAAAGCTGCTGCTGGGAGGCTCGCGTCCCTCAGGTGAATGGCAGCTCTGCCAAACAGCGCTGCCTTCCAGCTCCTCTCTCCCTTAATGAGGGTGTAACGCTGAGCTTGTGCTTTTCCGCTGTCCCAGCGCTTGTGCTCTCGTCCCCCGGCACAGAGAGCGAGGCAGAACTTCCCTCCCGGGGAACGGGAGGAAGGGAGGCGTGGATGGACGCCTTGCAGAAACGACAAGAAGCAGTTAAAATTCCTCTTTGGTAATTTTCCAGTCTCCCATCCTGGCTTTTGAAAGCTTGTTTAGGTGTCTTCTTAGTCCTTGAAGCCCAAACTGCTTTTGTGGTGGTGCAGGTGGATGATGCATGAGGAGGAAAAAAAAGAGTGAGTGTGAGTCTCAGGCCAGCAGGGCTGAGAGAACAATTCATTCCTTACTGACTTGGCAGCGTCTCTCTTGCCTTCATTGCCATTCAGGTACCACTCGGAGCAAGACCAAAGGCAGTCGTCTCTCCTGTGAGTCTCTTGAAGTGCCAAGCGCCTGTCTTGGGCTTGCCCAAATCCTCGAGTAGCAAAGTAAAGGCAGCGAGAGGAGAAGCTCTCCCCGCGGGGGAAGCCTCGTGACATGGCTCGCTCCGTGCTTCCTTCACGTCGCCCAGCTCGCTTGCTGTGCTCCCCGGAGGGATGACCGCTGTCAGCGTGGCTCTTGCCTCTATGAGCTGCGGGGAACTGCTTTAAGGCAATAACAGGGTCGTGCGGTTGGTGCCAGGTGAGGGAACACGGGGGAAAAGCTCTGCGTCCCCTCCGTCATCCCGTGACACCCCCGTCCCCTCGATGAACAATTCGTGTGCCGCGTGCACGGCCTGCCCGGCCTCCCTGCGGGTGGCAGGGACTGCGTGGCTCCAGCTGCTGCACCCTTTGGAAGCCCTCCGTCTGCTCCGGCTTCGCTCTCTCCTTACTCTTCCTCCCCTGCTGCTGCTCTCTTACTTCTCCATCATTTTTTTTGGGTGCTTCTTGAAAGAGCCGTGCTGAGGGAAGGGGAGGCAGTGGCTGTAGTAACCCTGACAAATTGGCTTCTGGGCTTAATGATTGCAGCGACTGAAAATGCTGCTCAGCTGCCGGCTGGGGTTGTGTGTGTGTGTTTTATTTAAACGCAGAACGAGCTTGTGCAGGGAAAAAAAATGTTAGAGGTGGTTTTAAGGCCGAGAGGATGGTTTGGGTCCTCCTGGCTCCCCTGCACATCTGAGACCGTAGAACCTCACGCGGGAACGTTTTGGCAGCCCCCTGCGGGCTTTATAGCGAAGGGACCTGAGTGTCGATGGGATGCAAGTATTTAAATTGTGCCTAGTTCTGTCCCCTTTCCCTAGAGGCAGGGATTTTGGAACTCGCTGTCCCTTTCAGCACGTGGCAGCAGCCCAGCATGGGGAGCAGGGCTGGGTGTTTTCCTCGTAGCTTAAAGTCTGGCTGAGCTGCGCGATGCCGGCCAGGCAGTGCGGTTCCGCTTGCCTCCTTGTTGATGCTTGTACGAGGTGTTTGCCTTTCAGCTCGGGCTCTGCAGGGTAAATGAAATGTCGTCGCTCCCAGCTTTGTCCGGGAGCAGGGACGAGCCTGCTTGTGAATTCTGGTGGTGAGGGAAGGAGGCAGGTTACTGCGCGGGTAAATCTGTCACGGCTCCAGCCCTGCTGGCTCTGGCTGAAGTGGAGCCGGCTGCAAACGGTCCCTGGAGTATCCCAAACAGAAGGAACACGGGTAAGAAAGAAGCAGCCAAAGTCCTGGGGGCAGATACGTCTGCCCGACGACCATCCTCCGGCTCTTGCTGTGTGCCGCCTGTCCGTGCAGTGCCGCCTCCAGCCTGGCTGGGCCACGTCTTCTTACAGGAATCCCTTAAAGCGGGACGGGGCGTCGAGCTGGGTGACCTTTGGGGCTGTATTGCTGCTACCCCAAACGGCAGCGGGCTGGGCACGCCGGCAGCAGCTCTGACTCAGCTCCGCGCGTGCAGTCCGCCCTCTGAAGCTGCTCTGCCATCCTTGACGTGTGCCGTGCTCGCCACCTCATCTAACATACGGCAAGAGGGGGGCGATGATTTGAGGCAGGCTGTGCTTCCCGCGCCGGTAACGAGCCCATTTGTTAGAGGTGTGGCGGAGTTTTTGACTGAGGGAAAGGTCATTTTTTTTCAGGTGGGGATAAAAGCGGAGAGCCTGGGCGGTGCGCGTCAGGTGGAGGCAGCTCAGTGTTTCGAAGCAGGGAAGAAAGTCCCAAATCTTCACCTGCGATTCGAGTGGGTCCTGATGTTGTCTCTGCGCTTCCAGCTGGCTCTGGCAGTGGTTCCGAAACACTCTGTTAATTACTGGGAGGGTTTTAAAAAAAATTAGTGGTGCATCTCCGTGGACTGCCCTGGAATTGCATCCCAAGTTAACCTTTGGCGTGATGTTCTCCTCTGACCGCGCTGCGGGGAGCGCTGGAGCACAGGGCTCTGCTCACGCGGGGTCTCTCTCACGTTGCCCCTGTTCACAGCTCGCACTTGGAAAACCAGATTTAATGGTAAGAAAGCCGCCAACGTCTCCCCAGAGGCAGCTTCCGTCCGGCGTTGCTTCCGGTGACGCAGCAGTGATAAAACCTCGGTTTTACAAAGTTTGGCCGTTGGATTTTGAAGGCAGGAGGTTTGGTCTCCGCTTTACTGCCGCAAAGAGCGGGAACCCAGAGGAGCAATAGCTGCTTGGGGAGCAAGCGGGGAATGGAGCGAGGGTTACCTGTGAGGGTAACTGGGGGCTTATTGAAGCGTGAGGAAGCAGCGCCCTGTGCTGTGTCTGCAGGCACTGCTCTGGTTTTACCTCTGTGTTACAGAACGCTTGTTACGGGAGCACTCACGCAGGGCCCAAAGCCGTTAACGTGTCCTCTCCCTCCGCAGCAGTCCATGAACTCCAGCACGACAGCGCTGCCCACGGACCTGCCGAGCTTCAACCTCATCAGCGAGAGCCTGTCCTTCGACTTCAAGGATACGGACATGAAGAGGCTTTCCATGGAAATCGAGAAAGAGAAGTAGGTGGCGTGCTGCCGGGCCAGGGCTGGGTTCGGTTACTGCTGCCTTCCCTCTGCAGCCAGGGGAATTGTGCCGGAGCCGAACGCGGCTTTTGTGGCGTTCAGGAGAGCTCCAGCATGAAGGGAAAGGGGGGAGAAGGCTTTGGGGTTCTCATCCACCATTAGCACAACTTGGCTGCGGGTTGACCTTTCCCCATGGGGGACCTGGTGTCGCAGTTGCTCCTCTCCTGCCCGATTCAAGGCAAGTTTAAGCGTGCTGAGCCCTGCGCACGGATGATTCCTGTCCCTTTGGTTAACCTAGCTCTTGTTGAGGCTTTAATTATCCATCCTGGCAGAAAGAGTTAACAGCAGCGTGGTTGCTGGGCTATTGCAGGCTGGCGTTTGGGTGTTTGCAACGTGTCCAGCCCACGTTGAGGTAGCTGGAGCGCGGGCTGTGGTCCTGCACGGGAGCTTTAACCCCTTTTTCTTTGAATCTGTGGCCTGTTTATATATAAAAAGTGTGCGCAAGCAAGTTTGGATGTGATTATGAGCTTTGATCTCGTGTTTTCCTGGGGGTGTAAATGTAGCCTTCGAAATTACAAATGTAGCAGAAATCAAAGCAGATCAGATTTTAATCTCTGTAGTAATAATGCGCTTTGTTCATTGACGGGGTAGGAGATCAAAGCCAGAAGGGCTCTGCCACAAGGCTGCGGCCGTAACCTCCCGGGGCTGCAATGAAACACCCCGCGTCCCACCGGGTGCCTTCTTCTGCCTCTGGTCAGTTCCCCCTCCCGCTACTCCAGGGCCAGAGGATAAAAACTTCTCCTAAAGCCGAAAGGCAAACTGTAAAAGCTGAAAATACCCCGCTAATTCCCGGTTCTGCACCGAGGTTGCTAACTAGGTCATCCCACTCTTGTGAGCAGGAGGATCTCGGCTCTGCCGAACGATGAAAGCAGTGGCGTGCTTTCGCTGGCTTCTCCAGGAGTGCTCTCGTTCCTCGGGTGCCGAGATAAGCCCTGCTACAAATTTTGGCACTTTGCAAGGGTTCTTGTTAGTCTGCGGGGACTTTGACCTCGGTCTCAGTGTTTAATCACAAGTTCAGGCTGGCGTGGTGTGATTTTTTTGTTGTTTTTCCTCCAGTAGGTGCTTCGTTGCAGAAGGCAGTTAAGGCTGCCTTGAGAATGGCTAGAGGTTTTTTTGTGCCTTTTTTTTTGCCTTTCTATTTTTGAGAGGCCTTTCTCTCTCCCAGGGATGCTGTGTGTCTAAAAAATACCTGGTATTTTTGGGGAGAGCGCTTGTTCCCACACACCTTACCAATGAAATCCCTCTAAAACATGAGAAGGCAGCAAGCACACCGAGGTCCCTCCCGGAAAACGGCACGAAGGGATTTGTGCCTCTGTGAGCCTGGGAGCCAGCTTTGGAGGTGGGGGGAGGATGGGACAGGAGCGGAGTAGCAGTGCTGCTTAAAACAGGATCTTTTAGGCTGAAGCTGCATCCCGCTAAATCCGTGTCATGGCACAGCTTCACTCAACAAGCCTCCAGCAGCCCTGCCTTGCCTTTATTTCTTTATTTTATAGTACCACGACTCGGAGTTCCTGGTCGGGTGTCCGGCTTCTTTTTAATCCCGAACAAACGGCTGCTGAGGGCAGTTTGGTGTCTGCCGTAACCTGCACGGCGCGCGATGAAGTCGGGTCACCACGTGCAGCCAGCCGGCGCTGACCCGGGGCTCTTTTGTAGGGTAGAGTACATGGAGAAGAGCAAGCACCTGCAGGAGCAGCTGAACGAGCTGAAGACCGAGATCGAGGCGCTGAAACTGAAGGAGAGAGAGACGGCCCTGGATATCTTGCACAACGAGAACGCCAGCCGAGGCAACAGCAAGCACAACACTATCAAAAAGGTATCGGAGGGCTCCAGTTTGTATCTCGCCTGACGAAATCCTTTTTAAAACGGCAGAATAACCCTGCCTTTATTTTGCACACGTTGTTATAATAAACTTCTTTGACCTAGGCTTTCTTCCCTGGCTGCTTAGCTTTGAAGCAGGGCGCAGGGAGTCTCAGCTTCTGGTGGCTCTGGTTTCGTTCTTGCTGCTACCAAGCCTCGTCTGCTCCGTGCTCTGCGAAGGGCTGGGGCGGTCTCGAGGTTTGCCTGTCCTGCTGAACCTTAACAAAAGCCATACAGAGGTGCTGGTGGGAGGGGTTTGCCGCCCTAGGAACATCAGGAACGGGAAAATCCCTCCCTGGCTATTGCAACCGGTCCCTAAGGGCAGTGCAAGGAAGCAGTTTTGAGTTTGGCAAGGGAATAATAAGGGGAAAACTACTCCTGATCTACGAGCTCTGAGCAGAAAAAGCCAAAAGCTTTATCCCCTCTTGGAATCTGTTCCCAAGTAACCTGCAGTGCGGCTTCAAGTGCGAACAGCAAAATCTACTCTGGAGGTTTGAGCGGGGCGCGTGCTCCCTGCGCTCTGCACCCTGGAACCGCCTCCCTCTAGAAATGCTTCGGAGATCAATGCTTAGCCAAAGCGCTGGGCAGCCTGGGTCTGCCAGCACACGTGGAAGGGCCCAGCACACCACGGTCTTTATTTTTGCATCCGGTCCTCTTTCCTTAGTCGAGCAGCTCTGCTCTTCTCCCAGCTGGGGTCATTCTAACGAGGGGCTGGGCACGCATCCATCATGGGTGCAGCGGGACCTAGCGGTCAGCTCCAGTCGCCTGCAGAGGCTTTTTCCCAGGGTTTCTGCTTAGCAAGCGGCCTTGGGAGCGCTTCGGAAGTCAGCACGGCACGCGTGACGGGGGTAGGCTGTGGTAACAGTTAGGGTTTTCAAAACAAACCCCGGCCTCATAACACGTCTCGGCGGGGGGCAGTCACGTCTAAAAGGGCTCCAAAATACCAGTTCGTGCCGACTCTCGTGGCTGGGGGTCTGTGATCGCTGAATTTGGGGCAGGAAAATGAATCTAGTGGTTATTTGGGTTCCTGCCTCTCCAGAGGGGAGAGCATGACAATCTTCACAGGCCCTTTAATCACTGCGGAATCTGAAACCCTTTGTTCCCATCAGGTTTTGTGAGGATCCGTCCCCATACTCGGAGCCCTCGGTATAAACAGCAACTGCTCAATTTTTTGCCTCTGATTGTAGCTTTTGAGATAAGTTAATAGAAAGCTGATGGTCCCATTTGTCTCACTCAACGGAGGCGGCAGGCAGGCGTTTGGGCGTCTGTCAGGGGAGCGTCCCCGTCGCCGCGCTCAGCCTCCCTTTAGAAGCCGCAGTCCCGTCCCCGTCCCCTGCCTCCAACAGGGACCCGGGGCTGCCCGGCTCTTGCATCCCAGCCCCAGAGGTTTCCAAATAACAGCCGGCTACCGAAGAAGAAATGCCAGCCTGCTTCTGGTCGTGCCTTCGGCAGGTCAGGAGGGCTTTTGTCCCTGCAGTGGTGATGGAGAGGGAGATTGAAGCCGCCCGAGATGGACGAGGGCTTTAGAAATACTTGGGTAATGCCAGCCCCACCTGGGGAGCCTGGGTCACTTCAGCGCTGCACACGTTGCACAAACGACCTGGTGTTGCTCGTATCACAGAGGAATTTATTTTTTTTGTGTGTGTCCCTTTTATTTTGCTGGTTTAGCCTCAAGCCCAGGGCAGAAGACCTATCTGCATTTGAGACTTCCAAGTAGGTTATTCCGAGGTACTCTGCGTGTGGCGAGGGGCTCACCGGCTGGCACGCTAACCCCTGCATGAGCTTGCCCGCCGTGCGCCCTGCTCCTGCCGCCCCGTGCGCTGTGACCCCAGCCCCCCAGCACCCTCCTCCCCGCAGCCCGCCGGCCCCGTGCCCGGCTCTCTCGCCGTCAGAAGCGTTTGCAGCTTCTCCGCATTCATTTTCGCACCTGATCCTCCACGCTGGGCTGCATCTCTCTTGGCAGAAGTTGAGTTGGCAACATCAGTGGGGGAGTGCAGGCGGAGACGCTTTAAATAATTAAACGCGCCTGCTTCTGCGCTGCTGCCTGTGGCTGGGAATCCATTGGAGGTACGGGGGGGGGGCTTTGAAGATTTCCGTAATGAAGTAAAGCAGGGCCTGCCCCCTTGTTTGCTGCAGAAAGGAACTCAACGAGTTTTAAAAAAAAAAACAAACAAACCCCATCAATTCCTTCTCGCTGCTGCTGCCAGAGCTGGCGTAGCAGGCTGAAACCTCCCCCCAGTCTCGGAGCGGGGCAGCACGTGGCTGCGGGACCCGCGTCGCCTGAGCAGCTGAGGACAGGCGGCGTCTGCAGGCGCTGCTTGGGCCTGGCAGTGCCCGGTGGTGGCCGCTACCACGCCTCGAGGCAGCCCTTGGCAGCCCTGCGCTCTCCTCTCCTTCCGCCCACTGGCCCCAGCCCCGAGAAATGGCAGGTGGTGGAAATGGGGAAGGTTTCCTGCCCTTCTCCCAAGGCTCGGCATTATTCCGGCAGCCTGTGCTCGTGGCCACCGGCCCCGAACAGCTCTTCTGGCGTTCCCTTCGGGGGGATGGTTTGGGGTTAGTGCTGCTGGCGGAGCTGTTAGCGGCTCCGTCCCCAATCCCCGGGGTGGCCCTGCCGGCCCCGCCACGCTGCGCTGCGTCCGGCCCCCTCCCCGTGCTCTCCTTTCTGCTCCGCCGGCCGCCTCTCCTCTTCCTGGAGCTGCTTCCCTCCGAGGAGCAGCCGGGCTGAGCCGAGGGCTGGCATGCCCTTGGGAGGAGAGGTTTGGGGGAGCTTTTTCCTTCGTTCCGTGGCTGTGCTCTCGCACACCGACGGCGTTCAGCACCTTTGGACCCGTAGCACTGAGGGAGGACACGCTGCAGGTGCCGCACTTGGAAAAAACCTTTGTGAGGAGTTCCCGAGGGCCCTGCCCCAGCAGCAGGTGGGTGCAGCCTGGCTGCTGAGCACCTCGGCACCGCAGCGGAGGCAGGAAGACGATTCAGCCACAGGCTTCGCCCTGGCCCGTGACCAGAAGCCATCGGCACTGCTCGGTGCTGGTGCTGTTCCCGAGCCGCCGGCGCTCTCAGGGCTCCGAGGCGGCGCCGTAAATCAGGCAGCAGGCTTCGTGCCAGCTCTGTCACCCCAGCACCTTGCTGGCGTTCCCAAGGCGGGCTGCTCCCCTCGCCACGCGCTCCCTGGGGGAAGAGGGAGCAAGGAGCTAAAAGCAGCCAAGCCCCTCGGGGAGATGCCGCGTGTCCCTTCGGGGCCGGCTGCCGGTGGTTGAGCCCCCTGTCCCGTCCCCATCGGTGTCAGGGGCTCGGTGACACCTCGAATTCGGGGGAGGTCTGCACGGGGAGGGGAGCCGGAGCCCTGGCAGGTTGTGAAAAGCGTCAGGCGGCCGCCGAGGGGGACGCGGTGCCGGGAGGGAGCCCCCGGAATCCAACCAGCGGCACGGCGAGCGCTGCTGCGTGACCTCTGCGTTTTGTTGCCTGCCTTTGAAGATGCCTGCTAAGTATTTTTTTTTTTTCCCCGTGTTTAATTACGTGGTTAACATGCTAATCCTATTTTATGAGCTCTGTGGGCACGGCGCAAGCACCTCATCTGGAAGCTGCTTTCTCCGTCGCGCTCTCGGCCGGGGGCTGGCGCTGCCGGCTCCAGCTGGCTCGGCTTCAGGAGGGTTTTGCCGCTCAGACTGCGGTAGAACATGAAAAAAGCGCTTCTTCCTCGCGTCCCCCCGTGGGGGGAGCCTCCCAGGACAGGCTGCCGCTCCGAACCGCGAGCACGGCCCGGCCTTTCCTTCCAGTTGCTTTCCTCTTTCGCTGCCGTGCTTATTTACCCTGATGTAAGCCCTGGGAAGGAGCTGGGCGAGGAGCAGATCTCTGTGCCCGTTCCCAGACAAGTGGCTGTGTCCTTGAGCACCGCTCTGGTCCTTCAGCGACTGACCCACGGCGCTGCCTCGAGGATTTGAAGGCAAATTCTAGGATGCGGCACTTGTCCATTGCTGGCGCTGGAGCTCGTTGGGACCAGCGCCGCTCTCGCCACCGGAGGAGCAGTGCCGTGCCTCGGGGGGATGCGAGGGACCAGCAAAAGAAACAATTTTGCTTCAGGCACCGCTTTTCCCCCAAATCCCGGAGGAAACAGAGGTGCATCCCACACAGCCCTTGCCCCTGCATCCGCGAGCCCAGGTCCCCGCTGGGTTTTTATTCCTGCCCCGTTGCTTCCCGCCTCGGGGCCGGGAAGCGAAACTCCCCGGCAGCTAAACTGGGCCAGAGCAGCCTGGTTCCCTTGTTTACAAGGAGCGGGAGGAAACCTGCAGCCGTCAGGCCTATCAGCTATTTTTGTGGCAGCCTTTGAAAAGTGTTTCCTTCGACGGGGAGCGTCAGCTTCTCCCTTTTAAGCGCGCTCATCAAAGCGGCGGAGGCTGGGGGAAAAGTTGTGCTCCCGGCCCCGCGCTCGGCGGAGAATCGGCGGCCGCGTGGGAGGAGGAGGCAGGGCGAGGGGTGCGGGGGAACCGGGGAGCTTCGGCCTTGGGGAGCTTCGGCCCTAAAAAAAAAAAAGGGGACGAGGGACTCGAGCCGTCCGGCTGGCCGCCGGGGAAGCGGGCAGGGATGGAGAGGACACGGAGGGGAGCGGGGGTGGCAGTAAAGAGGATTTACGGGATGCAGCACTCGGGCTGCGATTTCGCAGGGACTACAGCTCCCTGCCCGCAGCAGCAGCAAAACGTGCCCGGGGAGGCACGGGGAATAAAGACCACGGCGCCGGGAGAGCGCTGAGCGCCGGGAGCACGCGGCGAGCCCCCGGGAGCCGCCGTCCCCTGCCCCTGCTCCCGGCGTGGGACCCCCCAGCGCCTTCTCCCCCTTGGTGCCAGCCCGTGGTCGCCGGGTTAGCGGCTGTCAAGCGGCTTTTCCTCCGAGGGACCTGCTGTTTGCTGTCTCCTCGCACAAGTCCAGCAGCTGGGAGCTCCGAGAAGCCCAGCGCAGTGCAGGGAGCGGCGCCCTTCCCTTCTCCCCCCGTGGATTCGTTTGAGCGCTGGCTGCTTAATTGCGCTCCCGCTCCCTCTCTCTAAATTTTCTTTGATGGCTCTGGTAGCGCATTGTGGAGCCCACCCCGCCCTCCCTCCTGCAGGAAGGAGATTATCATAATGCTGCTTGTAAATCATTTTTCTTTTTTTCTCCCCCTCTCCGCACTGACGAAAACGTAACTTGCTCTTAATCAGCCGGCCTCGCCTGCGCAGCGCCACGGAGCGCGTGTGGGCATCGGCTGCTCCTTGCTGGGCACGGGGAGCTGCTGCCAGGGCACCGGGGGCATTTTGGGGACGGAGGAGGTGCTGGAGGCCAGCCCGGGGCTTTCCCCAGCAAACTGGGCAGAGAAAAGGGGGCTGCTGCCTGCACGGTGCGGACCTGCCCTGGGGACGAGTCCCCGAGCCCCATCGTGTCCCTCCTGATGCTCTCCTCGCCTGCCTGTCCCGGCACAGAAAAAGGGCAAAAGGGGGGCTCCTGCTGTCAGGGAGGGGGTTCCCTGCAAAGAGCTGCCCTCCTTCCCCGGGCGCAGCCCTCGCCTCTTGTCATGCCACGCACAGCCAGGCTGCGGCCGCGGCGAGCAGCCCTGCGGCACGGTGCTGCGAGCGATACGCGGCCGCTGCCTCCGCTCCCTTGTCACTGGGCAGGGAGCGCAGCTCTGCCGGCCTGGAGCTGCTCGACAGCACGGGAAGCAGGAGGGAAGGAAAGGAAGGAAGGAAAGGAGGGTTTATTTTCCCTCCAGGCACGGCGCAGCGTCGCTGGTGGAGTCGGGGTGCGCTCAGGAGAGATCTCAATTCCCTCTCCTGATCCATGCGGAAGAAATCCTCCTGCACCCCTCATCACCGCCCTGGCTGCTGGGCGCCTGCCTCGCCGGCTGCCTGCGTGGCCCCGGCTGCCTTGCCGCTCCCGTGCCTCGGTTTCCCTGCGTGGCCCCAAGCAGGGAAGGCCACAGGCGGAATCCCCTGGGCAAGAAGTCGCAGATTTGTGACTTCTTCCTCCACCTCCCTGCGCCTGTGCCCTGTCCCCTCGTTGCTCTGCCTTCACCCAGCGGCGTCAGCTCCGAAAGCCCCGGCTTCACACGCTCCTGTTCCCCCAGCGGGGCTCGCAGCGGGAGGAGCGTCCCCGTGCTGGGCTTTGGTGGCCAGCTCCGTGGCACCCCCCCGGGTGTCGCACCCCAAATTCTCTGCCTCTTGACCCAGCTGGAAGAGCCAAAAGCTCCGGAGAGGAGGCTGCAGGGCCGGGGGGATGCTGAGGAGGAGCTGAGCCAGCCCCGTTCCGGTAAAGGGCGTTAAGCCCCTGCAGAAATTGCCTCTGCAGTACAGATTTTCACAACGGCATTAGAGCTGTGAAGGAATTACCGAGGGAAGGACAGCGGGGAGGGGGGGAACGCTTGGCAGCTCCGCCGTGGGGGCTTAGCTGGCTGCGAGGCGAGCCCGGGATCCCTGCTTCAGCAAAACGCGCGGCCCCGGCGGAAGGCACGCTGCTTAATCCAGCTGAAACGAAGCCCGGGCAATTAGCTCCCTGCTTTGGCACACGCGGCTGGTGATTCAGCAGCTGGGGGGACGGGGGCACGTCTCCCGGGGCGCTGCTTTGGGGGGGTTACCCTGAAATTTTGGAGTTTTCCTCTCGGCTGGGCGCGTTTCTTGCATCCCTCATTTGGCCCTTTCAGGGAACGGGACCTCGGCTCCCGCGCAGAGCATTATTTTTAGTTCAGCCCTGCCAAAAGCTTTCCTGGGCCAGCTCCCATGGCCCTGCGGAGCCTTTGCTCCAGGGTCCTCGTGTGAGCGAGCAGCTTCAGCTCCCCGCTCCGGGACGGCCCCGGGCGGGTGTCAGGGCCGTGCTTTCCCCCAGGACCCCTTCCCTCAGCCCCGTTCTGCAGCCACCCCAATTCCTGTGCCTGCTGCTGCCCCTCGGCACCCTTGGCTTTGTGGGGAGAGCAGGGAGCAGCCCCGCGGAAGATCCCAATCCCTCTCCCCTCACCCTTCACCCAGCCCGCGCTTGCCGAGGCTGTGGCGAGACGTCCCTGCTCCTGCCGTCCCCGCGTCCCCGCACGGGCAGCCCGGCGGGAGGAAGGAGTCACCCCCGTGTTCCTCTGCTCTCTTGCAGCTCACACTACAGAGCACCAAGTCCCGCGTGGCCTTCTTCGAGGAGCTCTAGGACGTGCCCGGACACCCAGCACCGCTCTCCGGCCCCAGCGCCGGGCATCGCCGCGGCTGCGTCCCGCCACCCGGCCCGGCCCGCGACGCTCTGCTCCTCCGCGGCTGCCGATCCTCCTCCTCCCTCCCTGCTTTTGGTTTTTCCAGCCTCTCCTGCCTTTTTCTTTTCTTTTATGGGTTTTGTTTTTTCCCCCCCTTATGTTTTGGCTCAGCCTTTTGGTTTTTTTGCCCGGCAGCACGAGGCCGGGGCCGCAGCGGAGGAGCGGGACGGGGACGGGGCTCCCCTTAGCTGGTGCCGGCGGAGGGCTGTAAGGCAGCGGGCACAAAGGAGGCAGGAGGCTGGCACGGAGGATTTGTGGAGGAGCTGCGGGGGAGAGGGCGAAGGCTGAGGGCTGCTGCTGTGCCTGGGAGAGGAGGAAGGAGCAGGAGACCTCGTCCTCCTCGTCCTCCTCGTCCTCCTCCTCCTCCTCCTCCTCCTCCTCCTCTTCCCTGCATGCAGGAGGGGATGAGGAGCAGGAGAGCAGCTGGTGCCAGCCACCTGCGACCTTTTTTCCCTGCAAACTGTGACAAACGGGGGCAGCCCGAGGCCGGGGGCTCTCCTTGGGTTCGAGGCAGGGCTGTGGATCCTGGCAGAGGGCGACCACGGCCCCGGCTTCGGTTGCGGGGAGGCAGCGGGTGCCCACCGCGCCCCGCCGAGGTGCCCCCACCTCAGCCCCCCTGTGCCTTCCCTGGGCGCTGCAGCTCCAGCAGCCCCAGCTCCGTGCCCTCTCGTTCCCCCAGCAGCTCACCCCTCGTCCTGCCCCTTTCCCGTTGGGCTGAGCAGGACCAGGAGCTGACGGCCAGGTCTGGCACCCCCAAACACTCACAGGGACCCCCCCGTCTCCTCCGCAGCCCCACGCCTTGGTTCCTGCCCGCCTCCAGCCCTGCCTCCCCGTGCAAACCGGGGGTCCCGTCCCCAAAACACGTTGGGGGTCCTGTCCCCAAAACACACCGCGGGTCCCAACCCTGGCCGCCCATGAGAAGCCCCTGAGCGAGGTCCTCGTGGCTCCGGCCCCACTCCTGCCCCTCCGTGGGGACCCGGCGGGCTCCCAGCGCCCCAATTCCTCCCTCACCCCCCTGTGCCGTGGCCTGGCACAGCCTTTTTCTATCCCCGTGGACCGTTGTACTCTGACAAAATAACGTTGTTATTTGTTTTCTCGGTTGTTTTAATAAAAATTCAAAGCACTACGAGGGGGGGGGGCACGGAGCTCGCCTGGTTCTTTCCCCCCACGCCTCCTGCGCTCGCCAGGACCGCAGCGGCCTCCATGTCTTAATCCCTGGAGGAACGAAGCCCCCTGGGGACATGGGGTGTCCCACTGCCACGTCCCCCACCCCGGGGGCTGCTCCTGCTCCCGCGGCCCCATCCCAAGGCCAGGGGATGGGATTTGGGACCGATGGGATTTGGGGCCGCTGCCTGCTCCCCGGTGGGGTGGGAGGCGCAGGCGGGTTGGGAGCCGGGGGTGGCGGTGGTTGTGTTTCTTTTTTTTTTTTTTTTCCCTCTTTTGTTGTTTTTAAGCAGGGCAGCCCAGGGGAGATGGGATTGCTGCTTTTTTCGTGTGTGTCAAAGGGATGCTGATGGGGAAAAGGGGGGGATTTGGGGGCTGCGGGAGGAGGGAGGGCAAGGGGGGGCTGACCTGATTTCCCGCGCGCGGCGCAGCCTCGGCATCAATAATGCAGCCGTCGCTCGCCGCCTGCGGAGGACGGGGAGAGCCTCGGGCTGGGGGATTTGGCCCCAAAGCAAAGCCTGGAGGGCTGCTTCCGAAACCCTGAGGCCGGAGGAGGGGGCTCCGTGTCCCCGGGGGTCTCCTCGTGCCCTCTTCCCCCAGAGGGGATGGGGACGGGGGACGGCACCCCCTGGGGTTGTAGCTGTGCCTTGGGGGACCCCAGAAGGGTCCCCGTGCCCCAAAGGCGAGGCTGAGCTGTGGGACCCAGCCCTGCTGCTGGGAGGGGGCTGCTGCGGTTCCAGAGGGCCATGCACACAGCCTTGCACAATCACAGCCTTGCACGCTCAGCCTTGCACACACACGGCACTGCGCACCTGCAGCCTTGTGCACATGCAGGATTGCGTGCTTGCAGCCCTGCACACAGCATCGCATCCGTGCAAGGTTGCACGCTTGCAGCCTTGCACACTCACCGTTGCACACTTGCAGCCTCGCATGCATGCAGGGTTGCATGCTTGCAGCCTTGCACACACCTTTGCACACCCGCAGCCCCACGTGTTTGCAGCATTGCACTTCGGCAGGCTTGCACGCTTGTGGCCTCCCCTGCCCAGCCTTGCACACCCACAGCCTTGCACACGAGCAGCCTTGCACGCTCACAGCCCACGGCAGCGCCATGCGAGCACTCCCAGCAGCGGCAGAGTGGGAAATTCCAGCGCTTTCAAAGGAAATTTCATTCTGATTTTTTTTTTTTTCCTTTTTAGCAAAATTAAATTCATCAAAGTCTAGACAGCTTCAGAGAGGATGTGGATTGCGTTGAGATGACTTTGCCCAAGGAAAAAAATAAAAATAAAACTATCTAAATGGCTTTTTTCCACGTGCTGGAACAGCTCCTGCCTCCTGCCACCCGCTCCCCGGAAGGGGCCCGGTGCAAGCTCTGCGCCTCTCGGGGGCTCTGCCCGGAGCTGATTTGGGGGGGTCCTGGGGGCTGCCAGCACCCACCAGGAGGAGTAGGAGCAGATCCCAAAACGGGAAAAAAGATCTGCAAAAAAACCTGCAAAATCTGCAAAACCCACCCGAAAAGGGGACGGCACAGCCCTTGTCACCCCCAGGATCACCAGGGCCCCGTGGCCACAAAGCGAGAGCCCAGCGCTGCCAGAGCCATCCCAGCGGCGAGGAGACGCGGGTGGGGAAACCGAGGCACGGCCAAGGGTGGCGGCAGCGTGTCCCCATGTCCCCGTGTCCCCGTGTGCCCGTGTCCCCGGGGCTGCCTGCCCTGCGGGGCTCCCGCTTGGTATTCTGCCCTTGTCCTGCGCGGCGGCGAGGCATCGCCTGGGCCTGCGGCCATGCATTATTCATGGACGCGCGGGCGGCGAGGGCGACGCACCCCCAGGAGCTGCTCCTGCACCCCTGGGTGCTGCGCCCCGGCACCTCGCAGCTGCCTCGCGCACCCCGGTGTGCGTGTGTGCGTGTGCACAAGCACAGGGCATTTCCACAGGGGCCGTGTGTTTGTGCGCAGCACCGCTCGCGCAGGAGATTCTGTTGCACGACAGGCGTGTGCGCACGAGGGACGGGCCCTTGCACCAGGGACACGCGTTTGCACGCCCCAGCCGTGCTGCGTTAGTCAGCGCCGGGCTCTGAGTCAGCTCCCAGCCCATGGCACCAGCAGCTGGCACGGCGACACCCGGACACGGCACCGGGGACCCGCGGAGGACACGGGGCGGTGGGACGCGGCGGAGCACCCACGGGGCAGGTCTGGGCCGCAGGGAACAACCCCAAATCCTCCCCAGCCCCTCCGTGGGAACACCGTGGGGACGTGGGGGCCTCGTCTCTGCTGCCACTGTCAGCCGCTGTCCCCACGCCGTCCTCACCCATAGCCACCAGCTGGATGAGTCCTAGCCCCTGTGGGGTGAGATCTGGGGGGCAGCAGGGCAGAGGCATCGCCCCCGAAGCCACCCCGGTGTCCCAGCTGAGACCCGTTGAGCTCGGTGCGTGTCAGCGGGGGCTTGGCTGGCTGCGGGGTGAGGGAATGAGGGCAGGAGGGGCTGAGAGCCCTGGGATGGGTGCCGGGCCACGCTGCAGGGTGTCAGCATCACGCAGTGGGGTGCACGCCATGTGGAGAGGCTCAGGACCCCGCGGAGGGATGCAGGATGAGGTGGTTTGGTGCGGGACCACGTCACGGGGTGAGGGATGACATGGCAGGGTGCAGGACCACGAGTTAACAGCGGGTGCCGCGAGCTGGCAGCCAGTGCCAGGGGTAGATAACCTTGTGCTGGGCACGGTGCAGCCATCCCTCTTCTTCCATCAAGCCTTCGTTTAAGAAACATTTCGCTAAATGCCCAGCTGACACCGGCGGCACGGGGAGATTGATGTCTCCGGAGCCTCGGCGGGCTCGGTGCCAGCGGGGGACTTCAAAAGGACACGGCGGCCACTCGGGGCCACCACGTCCCCTCCCCGCAGGCGGTGCCGTGGCCGGAGGGATGCTCTGCAGCCTCCAGGGGAGCCGGGCATGGGGGTGCCCCAGGGGGCTGAGGGCACCCAGCCTGGGTCTGCACCTCCCCAGCCCACCCTTACGAGCTTTCCCAGCCCCTGACTGGCACTACCAGGTTTTTCTGCCCCAGCCTAAACTCTGGGAGCTTTCACATCCCATCTCCAGCTCTGTGAGGTTCTGCCATCCCATCCCATCCCATCCCATCCCATCCCATCCCATCCCATCCCATCCCATCCCCTCGAAGGGCACCCACAGCCACACCAGGGCTGCTAACAAATGAGGAGACAATGAAATTAAAGCTAAAGCAGGAACATCTCACTGCCTGCCAATGCAATTAAATCACTGCTAATTGCCCCCCAGCCTGCCCTTCCCTGCCTGCCGAGGGGGGCAAGTACAGGGACCGGGGGTGAGGGGGGGGTCGGCGGGGGGAGCAGTGGGAAAGCAGCCCCGAGGTTTTCGGTGTTATTTCTTCTGGATTTGGGTGGCGAGAAATTAATGAGTTTCCACCCCTGGGCCTCCAGTGGGCAAGCGGAGAATTAATTGGGAGGGCGACTTCATTAATATTGAAGAGTGGATGGATCCGCCAGGAAAGAGGAGGAGATTTTCAATTAGGCTGCTTTTCCTTTTCCTCTTCCTTTATTATTCTTTTTTTGCGGGGGGGTTGTTTCACCCCCAAAGGGGCCGCGGGGAGGCCACTGGGGGATTTTGGGCACCGCACGCCTCTGTTCCGCGCAGCCGACAGAATTCAGGCTCCGGTGCTGCTTTTTCCTTCAGGGTACATCGAGGGCCTGCAGAGGGCTCAAAAAATTAATTCCCCCCAAGGTTTTAGCAGCTCGGATGTCGGGGAGGGCGAAAACCCCTAAATCAGCCTCACCTCCCCCGGGGGCTGTGCTGAGCTCAGCCCCAGTACGAGACACCGGAGACTCCCTGTGGGCCTTCCCATGGGAGTGGGGGCTGTGGAGGAGGAAATTCCTCCCGGCGAGGAGGAGGAGGATGAAGGCAGTGCTGAAGCCCCTGGGCATCCCAAAGCAGGGACAAAACAGGAGGGTGAAGGAGAGAAAGGAGCAGGGAGGGCACTTTACCTCCCATCTGCCCGGGTGGATGAGGAAGGGCAAATTCTGGGGCTGTCTTTTTTAAAAGTGGCTTAATGCGAGGGGCTTGCAAAACCAATCTGAAATCTGCCAAAAAAATCCCCCGAAATGCATCGTTGGGTCCCACCAAGCACCTGCGGAGGCTGGGCCGAGCGGCGAGGCCGCCAGGGGGATGGGGCTGGGGGCTGCGGGGGGTTAAAGTCACCGCAGCAGTGGCCAAGTTCCTAAATTCTGGGGCTGTCGGAGAAGCCTCGGCACGGCACAAGCAGTGCATGGGGAGCCCGTCTGGCCGTGCCTCAGTTTCCCCATCGCTTCCAGGCACCTTTGGGGTTCGGACGCCTCTGTCCTCCGGCTCCTGCCTTTCCAGCTTGGGGCTCTCGTCCTCCCCATGGGGACACACGGCCCCGGCTCCCAGCGCTCTGCCGGGGACGTCCGAAAGCCGAGGAGGAGGCCGGAGGCACCCAGATCCTCCCCTGTCCCACATCCTCCACGGGCTCCGTCCCCGAGCAGTGCCCAGGGCCAGCCGGGAGCACGCGGCTGCCATGTCCCCGTGGCAAGGCAGGGAGCGAGGCCGTGATGAATCGGTGACAAAGTGAGAAATGAGTCGGGAATGTCGTCAGGGCTCCTGGGGAGAGGAAGACGGCGGGGAAAGGCTGGCAGCATGGGGTGCTCCCCCCTGCCCTGTGCCTCCACCACCCCCGGCTTTGTGCCAGGGCAGTGTGATGGTTTTACTCGGGTGGGCAGCCGAGTTCCACCACAACCGTTCCACCACAGCCACCCCTATGCCCCCCCTGCTACCAAAACCTTGCCACGTAAACCCACTACAGGCAGCAGGATGGGGTCCGGCCATGGGACGCCACTGCCTGCGGTGTCACACCCGGCCTGCTCTGGGGACATTACGGGGACAACGGCACAGCCGTGGGGCACCCTGGCTGCTCCGGGTGTAAGGGCGAGGGTGGCCCCGGCCGTGCTGCAGCTCCCACCACCAGGTGTCCCCGTCCCTCCCATCCCATCCCTATCGCCATCACATCCCGTTCCCAATCCCCATCCCCTGCCCTTCCCATTCCTTCAGCAGAGCCATTCCTGCCCCCATTCCCATCCCCATCCCTAACACATTCCCATCCCACCCCATCCCATCCCGATTACCACCTCAATCCCATCTCCATTTGTCCCATCCCATCCTATTCCCATCCCCATTCCATCCCCATCCCCATTCCATCCCCTTCCCTATCCCATCCCATCCCCATTTCACCTCATCCCCTTCTCCACCCCCTCCCACCCCTAACACATCCTCTTCCCCATCCCCATCCCATCCTATCTCCATCCTCATTCCCATCCCCATCCCCATCCCAATTCCCATCCCCTTCTCCATCCCACCCCATCCCTATCCCCATCCCTTTCCCTTCCCCATCCCATCCTATC
>CM021779.1:5062539-5254735 GCA_011076525.1 Nettapus auritus | reverse complement strand
AAATATATATATATATATATATATATATATATATATATATATTAATTAACCCCTTTCTCTGCCCGCAGCTTCCCCAGTCAGGCGCTGCTGCAGGCTCAGGATCCGCTGTCGCCAGCGGCTTTCACACTTCGCTGGGAGCGGCTGCAGCCGGGCACGCGCTTTGTGCCGTGGTTTCCATTTCCATTTCGTTTCTGTGCTTCGCCCGGCCCCGCCACACAGCTCCCCGCTGCTCCAGGCTGCGCGGCTGGAGATTTGCTTTCCTGCCGCCTGTGAGCCGGGCCTGAGAGCGGCTTCAGAGCCGTGGGCGTTTGGTAGAGCAGCACGGCCCAAAGCAGCTGCCCTTTTGGAGCAGGGGTGCTCCAAATCACGCCCCGAGCGTGGCTGAGGTGAGGCCACTTGGTTTGCGGGTTGCAAACTGTCTCAATGCCACATTCGTGTATGTTTGTGCAAGTTTGAAAGTCTCCCTGTTTTGGGCACGGGGGTGGCACAGAGCAGGGTGTAGGGTCGGCAGCAGGGAAAGGAAAGCAAGTCTCAAAAACTGGGAGCGGCAGAATATTCTGATGGTGGATTGCAAAACACTGCTGCAGAGGTGGGCGCAGGCACCCTTGGGATGTCTGCAGGAGGGAACGGAGGCTTTGCTCTCTATTTTCCTCCGCCAGCAGCAGCTGTGGCCCCAGGAGGAAGGGACCCGTGCACGTGGCCGGCCTCTCGCCACTTGTCACCCTCTGAAGTTGGCACTGCGGCAGGGGCGATGGGCTGAGCCCCCCCAGCCTCTCCCCGGGGCCTGCAGCTCAACGCGGGGTGGGGGAGCAGCTAAACCTGCTCCCATGGGTGGCTGAGAGCGGAGCAACACAGCCACTTTGGGGTTATTCTTGCCTCATTTGGCCTCCTGAAGGCGAACAGCCTCCGCGTTAAGGGCAGGGGGTCCCCGTCCTCCAGGGGAGGCCGAGAGGTGCCAAACGGGTGCTGCACCCTCAGGTCCCAGCTGTGGGCTCCCCCTTGCTGACGCCTGCAGAGCACGGGGCACAGCAGCCCAAGCCTGAACAACGCCAGGAAGGGTAACACCACCCCAGAGCTCGATTAGAAGTGCAGCCAGCCTCAGGCCACGCTCACATCCAGCCCCTGCTCGTGCCAAGGCGGGGGCAGCGCGGGTTGCCGCTGCTCCCGGGAGCCCCGGGCTGGGCTGGCAGCTCCTGCCACGTGTCGCTGCCCGCAGGCAGCTGGCGGCTGCCGGAGCTCTCCATGAACCTGGAGCTGCTGCCCGCACGCGTGGCCAAACCTGGAGTGCGCTGGCAGCGCGGAGCTGCTGGCAGTTTGCTGCTCTGGCACGCCGCGGCCACCAGCTCCGTGTCGGAGCCGAGCACTGAGTGGGGAGCATGGCGCCGAGCTCTGGGTGGTGGTGGCCAAGCCAAAACTGCGCCCTGCCAGCACCCTCATGTGGTCCTGGAGACAGGAGGAGACGAAGAGCTGGTGCTGGGGGCAGGCAGAGCGAGTCCTTTCCTCGTTTGCTCTCCCCATGTTCATGCATTTCCTTCGCGCCTGATATTTGACTTTTATTTGCCACTGGCCCAGTCCCAACACCCGGTCCTGGCCAGCCAGCTCCCACAGCAGGGAGCGAGCCACAGAGACTTGCCCCGTTGGCACTCACCCCTTACTTAATTTTCTGGAGCAGGAGGAGCCTTGGAATTTTTTTCCTCCTTGTTTCTCGCCTCCAGCCTAGTGGGAGCAGGAGCACGGGGCTTTCGGGAGCTCCCCAAGCTCTTCATTAGGAGCTCCAGCACCTGAACCGAAGCAGCGTTACCCACTGCATTTAACAGAGGCAAACGTAAGTCATCGACACGGGAGGAAATATTAAGCAGCAATGTTTAAAGGCCTGCTAACAGCTTCCTTCCCCCCCTGGATGGGCTGCACCTCTGGGGAGCACGGCGATGACCCCTGGGAACAGCCCGACCCACCGGAGGCTGCCAGGCGAGAAATAACACGAGGCCGCAATAGGAGGGGGAGAATTTTATTGAAATAAAAGCGTACGTCAATAATTCAGTGCCTTTCTCAGGTGAGAGCGACGTCCAGCCCCAGCAGGGCGCCTCAGCCCCACTGCAGGTCGGGGGGCAGCGGCCACCCCCCGGCCGGGGGGGCCTGCAGGGACGGGGGCAGCTCCTGCGGCGGTGGCCAGCCCGGTGGGTACTGGAAGGGCACTGGTTTCTCAGGCAGGGCGCTGCGGAGATGGAAAAAGGCAGAGGTGAGCTGTGGCTGACTTGGTTCGAGAGTGTGGCCCTGCTTGGGGACACAGCAGTGTCCTGGGGGGGTGAGCCTGTCTGTGCCCCCTCTGCTTGTCCCGAAAATAAAGCCTCAGATGAGACGAAGGAGAAGGGGCTCGGCCGTGGGCATGCAGGTGTGTTCCCCCCCTCTCAAACCAAGAGCAGAGCCGCCCGCCTGACCCCCAAATCCCATTAAACAGCTGCTGTTTGCCAGCCCCGCACACAGCAGCGAGACGAGGCGGGAGCACCACCTGCAGCGGGGCCCTGCGGGGGCTGCAAAGCTGCTGGTGGGGGGCACGGCCCCGGAGCAGCGCTGACCCCGGCCCCTCCGTCCCCCACTGCCTGCGGCTCCCTGCACAGCCGAGCTTTGAGTGAGCCGCACCAGCAGATGTTTCCGTGATCTCTCCCTGAGCAGCTCCGATCCCAAGGCAGCTGCGCACTTCCCGAAGGACAAGGACCCCTCGGAAGCAGAGGAGCTGCCAAAACGCCGGGGTGGTTTCACAGAAGCACCCTTCACCAGAGGGAAGAGGCTTTTCTCCTCCAGCTCGCAGCCTGGGGAACACTTTTGCTCTCTCTCACTCCTATTTATGAGGGGAGGCTGCTGCGAGCATCACGCGGGACAGAAGAGCAGAGCGAGAAGCATCGCTGCCTCGTCTCCAGCCGGAGAAAGAGCTGGGCCGGGACAGGTTTAATCCCCAGGAAACGTGCCCTTGCCTTACTTCCTCAGCACAGGAAACTCACTTGTCCTTCAGCACAAGCCCAGAAAGCAGCCTCCCAGCTTCCCGGGCCTCTCGCTCTGATTCTGACAGATCCTTTTAATTGCGATGCCAGGAGCAATGTAATTGCGCTCCCTTACATAACGCTCCGGGGGAGCAGCACCCTCCCCTCCCTGCAGGGCCGGCGACGTGGCCGACCGCCAGCTCCCCAAGTCAAGCGCTGCGTTTTCCGAGCAGCCAGCGCAGAGTGAAGCCACCCGGCCCCGAAGCTTCTCCCCTCGGTGGAGACTTCGCAGCGAGGCATTTCCCCGGTTACACGCGGGTCCCGGGGCAGCGGGCAGGGAGCGGGACAGGGCACAGCGGCACCGCGCTCCCCTAACGAGCTGTGCCGGGAGCTGCAGAGCTGACGGATGGGGAGGGTGCTCCCTGGGCACTCCATTCCCCGGGGGCTCAGCGGATACGAGCGCGGTCGGAGGCTCATCCGCTGTCGGAGCACTCAGGCCGGCCGCCCCACGCAGGTTCTGCGGTGTTGGTAAGGGTCAGGGCTGCTCCCTTCCCCGAGGGGCTATTGGAGAGGGCAGGGGAGGGGGACCCCCATTTCCACAACGCCTCGCAGGGCCCGGACCCCTTCCCCATGGAGGCAGATGAGGGGGACGTGCACTCGAAGCACAACGAGACCTCTGGCAGGCGAAGCGGAGCGCACCGCTGCTCCGAAGGGCAACGGTGGGGCTGGAAAGCGCACGAGGGGAGAAGGAAGGTGATGGGGACGGACACCGGCGAGGCCAGGCACGGCCAGGGAAGCGCCGAAGAGCTGGTGTTGGTGTGCTGCAGCAGATGGTCTGGGGGCCTGTGGGGGCGGAGAGGCTGGGTGGAAAGCAACAGCCCGAAAAACGCCGGGTCTGGAGCGTGCTTGGAGGCAGCAGGGACCAAATAACGATGGGAGGCTGGGAATTCTGCTGGGCGCCGTCTGCAGGAGAGGATCTGTCCCGAGACCGAGCGATCTTGGGCAGGACAAACAAAACAGAGCAAACAAACAAGGGGAGGGAGCTTGCTGCTGCCGGCGAGCACGGCCGCAGGGCGAAGAGCAGCCAGGCTGATGGATGGAGGGAGTAGAACGCAACGCGCCCAGACAAGCACCAGAAGGAAGATCCTGCCCAGACCAAACACGGAGAGGACAGGAGCAAACGGAAAAAAAAAAAAAAGAACAAAAGAGAGATTTGGCACCTGCCCAAATGTCATCCAATTAAGCCTGCGGCACAGTCAGGTGAGCGAGGGAACAGCAGGGACCCGCAGGCAGGCGTCCCGCTGCCGTGAGGAGGAGCTAATCCCACCCTCCGCCTGGCGAAGGAGAAGGCAGGGACGGGCACAGATGCGCAGACAGGGCAGGCAGAGGATGGGGGAGCTGGCAACAGATGAGCCCGGCCTCCTGTCACCCACAGCAGGCACCAATAACTCAGTGCCAGTGCCGCCGCCGCGGCCTCCCAGACGCGTCCGTGCGCGCTGCCAAGGGCACAGGGGTACCCTCTGCCTGCCTTCCCCGGGGAGCAGCCGCAGACAGCGGGACCTGCACTCAGTGGGGACACAAGTGCTCGTGTCCCCAAGGCAGGTGGGCCACGCTGGGTCTGCGTGCGGGTCCCCGCAGGTGCCAGCAGCTCTGGTATCAAGCTGGGTGGCAGCCCCGGCCACCTGCGTGGTCCCCGAGCCCCCTGGTGAGATCCCACCTCACCGGGACGCCCCCAGCCCCCGGTACCTGTTGCTCTGAGCCGCGCTCAGCCTCTTCGCCCTCTTCTCCAGCCAGTCCTCGATGGTGCCAAGCGGGACATCCGCTGCCTCCTGCCGCAGCTCCTTCAGCCGCTGCTCCCCTGCTCGAGAGAAGGGCTGTGAGACGCTCGCTCCGCGCTCCTCGCGCTCCATCACCCCCAGGGCTCATCGCCCTGCAGTTTCTCGGAGTTGAGAGCTTGCAGTTCGTCTGCAGCACCCGAGGCAGCCTCGTGTCGTCCCGCTTTGCTCACCGAACCCTCCGGGGACAAGCGCTTTGGGGACCCCCGATCCCACCTGGACACCCAGCGGTGCCCCCCTGGTGCCGGCCACCTGCAGCCGTGCCCGCCAGGAGCCCGGCGCCTCGCCGCCGCGCGTCACGCCTTTTGGGAAAACATGATACGTTTCCAGACAGGGTGTGAAATTAATATCGCTCGGGCAGAGTGAAGGATCGCTCCATCCCAGCGGTGGCACCCAATTACTCATCTGCCTGTTGAATATTAACGAGGACGGCCCCGACGTGCTACTACACAACGCGCAGCCCGAGACGGGTCATTTGTCACCCGGCCTTTCCGGCCGTGGGGAGGAGGTGACGATGCGCTGGATCCCACCTCACCGGGACGCCGGCTGGAATCACGCGTCCCAGCTGAGGGCCGCCAAACCCTCCAGCGGGTTGCAAACGCTCCCTGAGAGCCAACAGGTGCTGCAGGAGGAAATTCGGGACCACAACGAGCGGCCCTCGCTCCTCGTAAACGCCCGCGCAGCGAGGCAGGGTGAGCGCCCTGCCTTCTCACCGGGCTGTTTGCCTCGAAGCCTAATTACAGCCAATTAAAAGAGCGGCTGAAGTCATTATGTGCCTCTCTAATGATGCCGGAGCAGAATTCCGGATTTATCTTTTCTCCCCGTGCGCCTTTTAGCACGAGCTGCCCCCGCTCTGAAATAAAACCGAGGAACCCCCAGGCTTTGACTGGAGAGGAGCCCGAGGCACGCGTCCTCGACACGAGCACCGTCGCGAGTCGCCGCCCCGCAGCCAACGATGAGAGCGCTCCTCGTCCTGCTCCTCGTCGAGCTCAGCCCCCAGCAGCCTCGGCCGTGTTGTCCCAACCCCAGGATGGATCAGGGGCACTCACCAACCGTGCTCCTCCTCTTTCTCGCAGCTCCGGCTGGCCGGGCTAACCGCCGGGGCAGCAGGGAGCCCGTAGCTCCGAGCAAGACGCCGCTCATTTGATGGTGACTTTTCCTGACACGAGCGTGCTGAAGACGCCATCCTGGAAGCGTCTCCTTGCTGAAGGATGCAGCAGATGCAGCAGGAGAGGGCTGTGATGCGGTAGCAGCTGGGGATGTGCCTCTGTCCCCGCTGGCGGTGGGAACTGTTGCTTCTTTGTGAGCGTATTCTACCAGGTGCGGGACTGCCGAAGCCAAACTAGGACACGCTGAGCTCTTATAAGGCGTCCAGAAACGTTCCCGTTTAAGCCACACGACTAACACCACCAACAGGCTGAGCTCCCCACGTTAAAAAGGCCAAACGTTACAAACACGGTAACGTTTCCTTCGGCTGCTAACAAAACGCATCGTTAGCAAGAGAAACCTGCTGCCACAGAACCACCGACACCACGCACCCAACGGGGACGTGAGGACGTGGACGAGCACCGAGCCTCCTGCAGCCCAGGCTGCCTTCAGAACCGTTGGTTCTGTCCGCACGTAGGGGCTGCACCGCTCCTCCCCGGCGTCCTGCTGAGCTCTGCCCTCCACCAAACCCCTTAACTCCGCCGCCCGGAGCCGAGGAGGAGGCACCCTGCCGTCCCCCAGCCACCGCTCCTCGAAGCCTAATTGTTTAATTAAACGTTTGCCTTGGCAATACAAACGCAAGGTTTCCAAGTAATCTCCCGGGAACCGGCTCTCTCCTAGCCAATTCCCCGCTCCCACCTGACCCAGCCGACTCGAGTCAATACTCGGGAACACGTGTAACTGGCACGGAAGGCTGCCCGAGCACGGAGCAGCTCACCAGACTTCCCCCTCAGCTCTGCTCCTCTCCGGAGAGCTTTCTCTCCCCCTTCAACAAACGGCCTTCGGTGCCTGCGGGCAGGCTGACGTCCGACGCCGCCCCTGGGAGCCGGGCACGCGGCCCTGCAGCAGAGAAGGGTGCTGGAGTTTACAGCCTCTGGGTTTTTTTTTTTACAGCCTCTGGCTCAGCCATCGATTCAGACCAGCAAGGAGCCCCGGTCCTGCAGGCACCCCAAACCCCACAGGCACGCTCAGATTTTCAACGCTTCAGCCTGTTTTTGCCAGGCTTTTGGTAAAACAGCGGCCGCAGGCTGAGCTCTGCTCGGAGGCTGGGCTGTGCCCGGTCCTGGGCTCCCCAGTGCCACTGGGGCTTACTGGGGGGGGTCCAGCCAAGGGCCACGCCGACGATGAAAGGTCTGCAGCACCCGAAAGGCAATGGGAACGGGAAGGCTCAGGGGGATCTCACCCGTGGGCGCGCAGACCCAGGAGATAAGATGACGGGACCTGACTGTGCTTAACGGTGTCCACGGAAGGGGAAGAGGCAATGGGTGCAAACCGAAATACAGGAATTTCCCTTTAAAGGTGAGAAAATATGTTTTTACTGTAAAGGTGGAGCTCCAAGGTGGAGTCTGCATCCCTGGAGGTACTCAGAGCACCCCCGGACACGGCCCTGAGCAGCCTGCTGTGCTCAGCCGACCTGGAGCAAGGCAGGGCTGGGCCTGGGTGGTCTCCAGAGAGGACCTCAGGCACCCCGAGTTCTCACCAACACCTCGCTCACATGTTCTCTAAGTACAGGAGCAACGAATACTACAGGAAAACAGAGCTGCGTTCTTTTTAGGGCAAGGAGGCAGTGCTCTCGGCAAGATAAAGTTGTCTTGGTGCAAAAAAAATGCTCCTGCTCAATTAGTAGAAAAATAAATAAATAAATAAAAAGGAGCCCACTCGCAGCAGGGGAGCAGGTGCTATCTGCCTTCTGCCCAGGCTTCAGTTCCACCCTACAGCCCGTGAGCAGAGGCTGTTTCTGGATCCAGGACCCCACATCCTCCCCTCAAACAACGCAGCTGACCGTGGCTGACCGCTTCTTGCAGGAGTGGAAGCAGCAAGTCCTCGGTCATAACAGAGAGTCAGGGGGAAAATCAAATCCATAAATTGGAGGGGAAGCGATGTACCAGTGCCCTCTGCTGCTGACAGTTTTTATTCCCTGACTGAACAAAACCCCAAGGGCTCGGGAAGCCCACCCCCAGCTTCAGATGCTCACCGCTAAGCGGTAGCGGCATTGCTCAGCTCTTCAGGTTTGCGTCTGTGCCAGCAGAGCGAGAGCAGAAAGCATCTGAAAAACGGCAGCGCTCACAGGCAGCCCACGGGCTGGCACAGAAGGGGAGGCAGCCGGGAGGGACCCGCGTTCACACACGGCACAGGACCACGAGCTCTCCCCTCGCAGCTCCTCGCGTGCCCCCCCGCAGCAGCTCCCCCCTTCCTCGGAGACCTGTGGGCAGCTTCTGGTTCCAGGACTCACCTTGCACCTGGGCGCTCAGCTTCTCCAGGTCCTGCTCTGTCATGTGGGAAAATCTGCAGTTGGAGCCGAAATCACACTGGCCTGCAACAAAAGCCACGAAGAGCCCCGTGAGAGCTGCACGCGCCTGAGGTCCTCCCAGGGAAACGTGCCTGCAAACCGGGATCCGCAGCGCTCGGGATGCACAGAGCCAAGCCCTTCGCTCCCTCCAGGGAGGACACACACACTCCAGGGCTCCCCTGAGCAGCCCGGCAGCTCACGAGGAGCTGTGGCAGCTCGGGCAGGTATTTCCAGCCCAGAGGAACTCACCTGTTTGCAGAAACTTCCGGCACGGTTTCTTGCTCTGCTCCTCCTGCAGGATGGCCGCAGCATCTGGGGGAGACGAAAGGCAAACCACGGGATGGGGTCAGACCTACAAGGTAACACCCCAGCAGCCCCATCGCGGTCCCACTCAGGTCCGTTGACTAAGGGGAAGACATTTTACATGGTAATCATCAAGTCCAGCAGACAGACAGCCCCCATCTACACTCAGCTTTTCACCAGCTCGCTGGTGTCACCTTTTCTCCCCATCCAAGTGGAGCCAAAGAAGCCTGGTGGAAAAGCAAGGACTCTGAAACACTTCTGTGGAGCACGGGGAGACCGGGTAGGTTAGCAGGGCTTCAGAAACCCCACGGGCAGCCGCCACTGAGCCCTGAGCTGAGCTTCCAGCAGCCCCCAGCGCCGTGCTCTTTCACCTCCCAGGGATGTGCTGGGCAGAGCCCCGTGCTACGGCCGCTCCCAGGGGCTGTGGGAGAACTTGCACCACCTGCTGTGAATGCCTGGAGACGTCCGGAGGCAAGACAAGAAAAAAACCATCAGCACCAGGACAAGGGATTTTAGCACTCAGAGGAAAATCAAGGGCTGCAGCTTGGTTTCACCCGACCCCCCAGCCCTGGGACGGAAGGGGCACCCACCTCGGAACAAGTCGTACCAGGCCCTCTTAGCCCGGAGATGCTGCACTCCGTTGAGGTGTTTCTTCCTGTTGTGGAGGTTGTCCTGAAAGGAGCGGTCGCAGTAATCACAGAAGTACCTCTTCCCCATCTCTCTTCCAGCACAGCAGCCTCAGCGCCGCCGGGAGCCATCAGCCATCCTCGCCCCGGGGACGGAGAAGGACGTGCCGGAGGATCCAAGATTTACAGCGCCTGCTTCCGAAGGAGAACAACACAAATCATTTAGGGTTGGAAGGCGGAGGAGGGGGTGAGACCCAACAGCATACATCCCGGTCCATCACGGGCTGCCCTGCAGGAGCCGTGAGTTCTCTCCTCGTGAAGTCGTGGCACCTGATAAATGCCGAAGACGGATGGGCTGTTGGATAAGCTCCCCAAGCAATTCTCCGGCTTTAGGCGCCCTGACAGCCAAACGCGTTGAACAAATAGCGTGGCGAGCGGCATGAGAAATAAAGATTTTATACATAAAACCCGGTCAGAATCCATCACAGCCTCCCTGAGGTGCTCAGGCCCGGCGGGCAGAGCAGCACCGGGTGGGCCCTGAGCGCGGCCAAGAGCTGCTGCTTCAAAACCAGGTCCCTGAAGCCCCCGGCACTCACCCCGGGGCACAGCCTCCTCCGTCTGCACCCAGCCGTGGTGTGTCCCACGGAAAGATCTCCGGAGTTTGTTGGGTTGGGCTGTGGGCCCTCATACCGTAGGCAAAGCGTTGGCAGAGTCAGCCCAAGTTGAAATCCCCTCGCTGCGATTTCCTCGCTCCCTTTGCTACACCTCGCCTTGCTCCAGCTACACCGCGCTTGGAGGTGCAGCTCAGCCCAGTTTGGGGGCTGGAGGCCTGGAATTTGGCTTCTCCAGCCCAAGGAGCCCCAGCCGAGAGCTGCTTAATGAACATGATCCCGTAATTGCCCCTCAGCCCTCTACCGGACCAGCCCTGAGTTGGGCTGCTGGCAGCTGGAGGGATGGCTCCTGCTATCAATGCCCACCAGCAAGCTCTGCTGAGGCTTTTAGGAACCGAAAAACCTCCCTACCACGGCCTGCCGAAGTTTCTGGTAACACGAAGGCTTCCTGCTTCAGTCCGGACTCCAGTGCCCACTGTGAAAGAGGGAGAAACAAACCGGGCTCTGCAGCGGTCCCACACAAATCCCCATAGGTCCTGACAGGAATCCTGCCCGCAGAAGCCCCGCAGCAGCCTCTGAATTGAGACGTCCTTTCATCGCTCTGACAGCGATAAGAGCAGCAAAGCCCCTACGGATTTTGGGCAGGCAGAGCCCACGTCCCCGAGGAGCCGGCTCCCAAACTCCCACAGCAATTCCCACCGCGGGGGACGAATGGAATGATAAAAAACCCCACGCAGTTCGAGGAGCACCAGATCCTGCCGGAGATCTCCCCTCCGCAGATTACACCAAACGCTTTATTTTCATCTTGTTAAGAATTCAGTCGCGTGGATTACCCGGGCTGGGCCCTGTTGGCTCCCCGCAGTATCAGCACGCCGCAGCCCTTCGTGCCGAGCGGGGCCGTAAGAAGAAAAGCTGCTTGGGAGCAGCCCTGCCTAACCTACTTCCCTTCTCCCAGCTGGGTAAACAAAGAGCATTATTCAGCTGAAAGCAGTGCCGCTGTCCCACGGAATCCATCACCGTCACCGGGAAAGAAAGCAAACGCCGCTGCTTTATGAAGAACCGCCTCAGCCCCCTGATTCCTTTTAACATTTTTAGACCCTAATTTGCAATTGAATTCAGGCAAACAGGCCCCCGCACCCACACGCAGCCATAAACGATTTCAGACGGGCTTCGTGCCCGATTAAAAGTCTTTCTGCCTAAATCCAATTACAAAAATCAGGGCTTTGTCTTCCGTCCCGATGCTTTAAAGCATTAACAGAAGGATCCTCCACCTTAAGCCCTTCAGAGTGATGTTTTATAAGAAATGCCACGTTCTGAGATGAAATGGAAAAAAAACCCACGTTCTGCGACACCCAGCAGGCGTTTCACTCGGTAACACTCGAGGCACGAGCCCACGAGCATCGCCTCATGTTTTCTCTTGGATTCCATTGCTGCGCCCTGCGGACCTCGTTCAGGGCTCTGGGGCTCCTCGTGCTGATCGCCCCAGGACGAAGGATCCCCAGTTCGAGAGGTATCCCCCGAGCAGAGCACCCAGAGGCCTTGCAGTCAGGACCATGGCCCCGAGATCCTGCGTTCTTATCCCCAGCTCGGGGCCGCTCCAACCACTTCGGGTCCTCGGGTGTGCGGTTGGTGAAGTCCCGGTGCCAGGCTGACGGTGCCAACGTAAACGCGCCCGTATCTCTCTGGGGACGGACAAACACCCGCGGCACCTTCACGGTGACGGAGGGCCGGGTGAGTTTCCTTTACACCTGGTGTAAATCCGGCTCGGTTCAGGATCGGCACCAAGCTAATGGTCACAGGGACGCAGCACAGCGGTGGCCAGGTCTGTCAGAGCCAGCCCCAGCACTGACCTTCGCAGAACCCTCACCGAGCTGTCCCAGGGCAGCCCCAGGGATCCCGACACCAAACCCAGTGCCAGGTGGGGTGAGGGCAGGGACAAGGCTCCTGCCAGCCCCATGGGGGTCACACCACAGCGTTTCCCAGGCCCAGGACCCCCGTGAAGGCCAGCGACCGAGGAGCTGGGACAGGAGAGGTGATGGTGCCAGCCTCACTGGGACCTGTTGGGAAACCGTGTGGGTGCTCGCCCAGCAGTGGCCCCGCAGTGGGGTGGCACCAGCATCAGGATCCTCGTCCTGAGCACGTGTCTACCGGGGGCAGGGGCAAAAGAGGGGCAGGAGTGGGGGCAAAAGGGGCAGGGGGAACAGGGGCAAAGGGTCAAAGTAGGGGCAGGAGCAGGAGTGGGGGCAAAAGGAGGGGTAGGGAAACGGCAAGGGGGGGGGGAGGAGGAGGAGAAGGGGGGGCAGGAGGAGGAGCAGGGGCTAAAGTAGGGGCAGGAATGGGGGCAAAAGGAGGGGTAGGGAGGAAAGAAAAGAGGACGAGAAGGGGGCTGGAGGAAGAGCAGGGGCTAAAGTAGGGGCAGGGAAGGGACAGGTGGGAGGAGGAGGAGGAAGGGCAGGAGGACGGGCAGTGGAGCAGAAGCAGGGGGCGGGAGGGCAAGAGGAGGAGGAGAAGGAGGAAGAGCAAGGGGACAGAAGAAGCAGGAACAGGGGCACGGACAAAAGTAGGGGTGGGAGTGGGGGCAAAAGGAAGGGCAGGGAAGGGGCAGGAGGGGAGGAAGAGAAGGAGGAGAAGGAGGGGAGGAAGAGCAGGGGCTAAAGTAGGGGCAAAAGTGGGGGCAAAAGGAAGGGCAGGGAGGAAAGAGGAGGAGGGGGGACAGGAGCAAGGGCAGAGGAGGAAGAGGAGGAGGAGGAGGAAGAGGAGGTTAGAAGGAGGAAGAACAGGGGCAGAAGGAGGAAGAAGAGGAAGAGGAGGAGCAAGAGGAAGAGCAGGGGCAGGAGGAGGAGGAGGAGGAGGAAGGGCAAGGCCCCGTTGGCCTCCAGCCGCGCCCCCCGCCCCGCCGCCCCCGCTCGCGCCCCCCCCCCTCCCCGCACCCCCCTCACCTCCCGCGGGGTCCCCGCGCCGCGCCTCCGGCCGGGCGCCAGCGCCTACAACTCCCAGAAGCCCTCGCGCGGGGGGAAGCCTACACTTCCCAGCGTGCCCCGCGGCGGCGCAGGCGCGGGAGGGGCGGGCAAGATGGCGCTGCTGCGGCAGGCGTACAGCGCGCTGTTCCGCCGCACGTCCACCTTCGCGCTCAGCATCGTGCTGGGCGCCGTCCTCTTCGAGCGAGCCTTCGACCAGGGCGCAGACGCCATCTTCGAGCACCTCAACGAAGGGGTAAGGGAAGGCCCGGGGCCGCCCCGCCGCGGGGAAGGGCCCTGAAGGTCAGCGCGGCCCTGCCCGGCCCTTCACGGGGCGCGGGGGAGTTGGGGGCGCGGGGCTGGGGCGGGCACCGAGAGCGGGAGGCGCCGCTGTCCCCGCTCCGAAACGCTTCGGGCGCCCGCCCAGCCCTGCGGTGCCGCGTCGCGGGCCAGCGTTCGGCCCTGTCGGCGCTCGGGGCCTGGTGTCAAGGGGAAGCCAAGGAACCTCCCTGGCAGCGCTGCTGGAAGGAGCTGTCCCGCGGCCTCCGTCCGCTGCTCGGCCTCTGAGCCGGCCCAGAAGTCAGACCCAGGGTCACCACCTCGCTGCAGGAGCTCTGGCCAGGAGCAGTGATCTAACGGAGAAAATTCAGCAAGAGCAGGGGTCCTGTCTCCGGCTTCTCGGCAGCAGTCATTGTAACGTTATGTTTGAACTGTGCGCTCAGCTCCTTTTTATTTATAGCTTTAGGTTTCTACACATTAACATTGTCTTAAGCAGGGATTGAAAACAAGATTAACTTAAAAAAATTTTAAAGTATTTTCTAGGAAAAGCGCAGCACACACGGTGTTTCTGCTAGTCCTGATCACACCACCAGCTTTCCCAGCCAGAGCTGGGTTCCTTTGCGCATCCTGCTGCTCCCGTGGGGGGGCCAAATCCTGGCGCTGAGCAGAGTACTCCTGGCATCTCTGCTTTGTGGAGACAAAGAGCAGGGAGGGCTCCAGCTCCTGCCCTGCCTGTCCTCAGGGCCTCTGGGTGCAGGACTCGCACACTGGGTGTCAGGACCAGCCTGAGGCAGGGCAGCACCCACAGGCCCTCCCACCACAGGCAGCGTGCTGCGCTTTGCGAGCCCCATCAGAAGGGCAGGGAGGCAGAGAGGAGAGCCAGAGGGATCAGAGGACAAAAGGTTCCACCAGCTCTGTTCCGCATGAGCTTCGTGAACAAGGAGCGGGCTGGTGGCACTCGGCTGTGTGTCCTGAAGCCTTTGTGTTGTGCTGCTGGGGGACAGGGGGTGCCTATCACAGCAGGCAAGCTGTCACGCAGGACGTGTGCCCCTGCAGCTTCTTCTCTCCCCTAGCGTCTGCTACCGATGGAGGCTTCAGAACAACTTGTTTTAAAGTGAAGCTTTATCCGAGTACCATTGAAACACAAGCTAAGAGAATTCTTTTTGTTTGTTTTTATACAGAAACTGTGGAAACACATCAAGCACAAGTATGAAACGAGTGACAACTGAAACGCTCAGCAGCAGGATCCAGTCTGGGGTGGCAAAAAACACCGCTGAGAAGGATTCGGTCTCCTGAAACCAGCTGGATCAAAATGGAATTGGGTTCCCGATCGCCTCCGAGCCAGATTGTATCAGCCACCTCCTGATATGATGTAAACTGAGTTGGACTCCAGGAGTTCTGCTGCTGTGTTGAAACTTTGTGTTCAAATAAAAAGCTCTTGGCCCGTGTCTCAGGCTCGTGTGTTTACTTGATTTGTCCTTGGTTCTGCCTGTAGTCTTTCTCTACCTAGGAGATGAAAAATACTTAGGCAAGCAGTTCTCAGCATGGTGTGAAAGCAGTGACACAGCTAGGGTCTGTAACAGCCTGGGCTTCTGCCTGAGGAGAGCTGTAAGAGGAGCTGTCTGCTTCTTTCTAGCCTTGTTCAAAGAACAGGGGCTTAAATCAGTGGCTCAACCAGGCTCTTTCAAACCACTCATTTACTTTTTTTAATGCATGGCCCCTCATCGTTTCACAGCTGCAGCGGTGCAAGGGCAGTGAAAAGTCTGTGAGGACTCGGGGCTGGTGGGCAATGCAGGACACGGAGACCAGGGCTCTCCCTCCTTACTATATTTTCACTAATAAGCAGCAATTTCAGCAATGGATGAGACAGAGCAGATCGCAGCCGGTGCTAATGAAAGCAGCTTTATTGTGTTTGTAAATACGTGCCAGACAGGAGTAAAACGTTTGCTCCAAGAACATTAAGAGGACTTTAAAACGTTGTGCTTGATTTTGAGCAAAAAACAACTCCGGCTTGCAGAGTCCCAGCTGTGCTTTTATAGAGCTGCTTAAGAGGAGCTGTTGAAGCTTTCCTGGTGTCATTTCACACCATAAAGGAGTGCGGCTTTACTACCAGCTCTGTCTGCAGCGCTGATGGCTTCACGCTACGCTGAGCAGGTGATGGAGATTTGCAGCTTCTTAGAAGCCAGAACTAAGGCTGAATACGGTATTAGGGAGGGGAAAACAGCATCGTGCCAGGCTGGCAAGGAATAAATGAAGCTATTAGTCCAGAGAACAGTAGCTATAAAAGAAAAGAGAGCTAGTTATCCCAGCAGGTGATTTCCCTTGACAGGGAATTATTCACCAACTTCTCAGAAATCCACTTTCTCCTGCGCCTCGTCAATACGAGGTTGGGGCAGCGCTGATACGCAGAGGAAAACCTCGTCCTCGCAGCGTTTAGGACTTCACAGTTTGCATACTGGTGACAGCCACTGCTACACGTCTGGAAACGGCCCGGCACAACCGTGTTTGGCAGCAGCACGGAACCGTACAGCCCTGGAGTCCCCGCCCTCTGCGTAAAACGAGGCAGCAACCTACGTGCCTCCGGTGCTGCTGGAAGGGGGACAGCCCTGGATTTACCCTGAACAGGAGCTGTAACGCCGCACAAGCCCGGGGTGATTTATTCGGCAGGTGGAGGACCACAGGCAGCTTCGTGTGCTCTGCTGGGTGCAGCAGCACTAGAAAAAACACAGCGCGGTGGCGGGGAGGGGGCTTCCGGAGCACATTAACCAAGCAAAGATAGAATTGTTTACCTGGAAGTTTGCCTCCACGAGGACAAGCACGCTCCAAAAAGACACACTCTGAGCGATTGGAGCAGCTTTCCACCAGCTGCTGGGATCCCAGGCTCGTCTAGGCACAGTGTAGCAGCCATTTGGCATTTGAGCACCTCACAAAGAGGTTACAAAGCAAACTGAGGGACTCGCCAGTCTCCCTGCACAGGGAAGCAACTCCATCACAAAAGACAGTCCTCAGGGAAAGTCCTTTCAGCAAGTAGGAAGCAGTATTTACTAATGGCTCCCTGCCTTCCACACAGCAAACAGGAGGATCAGGGCAGTTCTGCTTCATGGAGTGTGACAAGCAGTTATCGGGGAGGCAGCTCCCCGGGGACTCTGACCCTGCTATCTTCAGCTCCCATTTCCATGCCGCTGGTATGTGACACAGGACGCCGTGATCCTGATTTTCAAGCACCTCGAGTCTCAGTGGCCAGAGTTCATTTAACTGAACCAACACGAAACAGCAAGTGAATTCCACTGCCTGCAGATGCAGTGCACGTTCCTTACAGACCAATACGGTTCGTGAGAGCCTAAAACACCAACTACGAGATTTAAATCATTTATTTGCGTGTTCTGTTTTCACACACCTCACTCGAGGGACGGAAATTTACGACAGAGCCTTATTCACCTGAACTCCCAGGTGTCAGCAACGGCAAGAGCCCGAGCGCTTTCCCGGCAGCCTTCAGGCTTTACCGCAGCACAAGGCATTTCAGGGGAGCTGTAGGGGCTGCTCCGGGGAATCCTTGCCGCAAGGCACAGAGCTGCCCTCTGGGCAGCCAGCCACGTGGCCTGGAAGCCCCCTCGGGTTGCAGTATGAAAATAAACCTCTCGGAATTATAAATAGTACAAAAGGAAGCGAACGGCTGGTGCAGCCTGCCCGACGCACCAGGGTGCAGCCCGCTGTCACGCAGCCCCCTCCACGGACCAGAAATCGGCCACAGGGTGTGCCTGGGAGGGGGCAGCTCCTCTCCGAGACGTGCAGCCCTCCCCCGGGGTGTGCAATTCCGCATCGAGCTGAAGTGCCAGGTATTGGACCACGACATCCAGTCCCCTGAGCTAAGGGAGGGCCAGGGGAACGGAGCACAAGCTGCCTCCGAACCAGAGGACTGGGGATGATGCAACACCTGGGGAAGTCCTTCAGGAAGGAATCATGCCTTTATTCCGCTTCCTGTCAGCCATGACTCGCCGATTGTGATTAGCTCTTGTGCTCTTATTTGCTTCCTTCTTCCTTCGTTCCTGCACCGTTTCCCGGTTCTGCCCGTGTCCCTTCACGTTGCCAACAACAGCAGAGCTGTCGTGCTTGTGCCTGCAGCGCACAAGGAGAAGGATGTCAGGACAAGCACGCAGCACACACGAAGAATAAAAGGCACCATTTAAGAACTGACTTGGGAGCAAGGAGCTGAGCCGTCAGACCCTGCGCCGTGGCTCAGCTCTGCAGGGTTTCTGCAGTGGCCGGGTATCAGCGTCAGCCACGCAGTGACTCCACCCTTTTACGCTCTGAGGTTGTCAGCTAACGCCAGCGACTACACTGCCCTGAGATCCCCGCGGGAGCTGCTCCGGGAAGCGGTGCTTTCCAAGATCCAATCTTGCACAGGGTTCTGCCGGTTACGTTAAAGGGCCGTGCCACCCCATTCGATGAGACAGCACAGCCAGCAGTGAAGTAAAAGCTGGGCAAGGACCTTAACACCAGCGTGGCGGTGACCCTGAGGACAGGAATGCTAAGGGACAGGTGCGGCCCCTCAGCCACTCAAGTCAGCAGCAAGATATTCACTAGTGGCAGCAGAGCTGTGGTTTCACCCCACAGAGGGAGACGCTCACTTACCCGCCCTTCCTCGCAAGAAAAGCCAGCCGCCTGGCTTCAGCTCTCTCCCGCAGCACAGCTGGGTCCTGCACGAAATGGTCCTACCGTGGGGAGGAAGGAAAGAGGTCAGTGCTGTACTGAACTCACCACGTCACTCAGAGCTCAAGCAGGAGCAGTTCTGTCAGACCACAGAACGGAGAATTCGTTATTCACTGTCTGTATGGCAGAGCCCGCAGGGATGCTGTCAGTGACAGCAAACACAAAACCTGGCAGAAAACCCGAGACTTCTTCCCACGTCCTACCTCTGCCAGCAACACCACCAACACCCCCGTTTCCAGCATATCCATGACAACAGAGCCTCGGTGACCCTGACACCATCCTGCTGGCATCGTCTGTCTACGGAATAAAGGAGATTAAACCTCTCCACGGAGTAAGTGTCATCACTCCGGTAAGGCTAGCCTAGGAAGCTGTAGATAGCTGTTCTCAGGGGACATTTCACAGTCCAGCAGACCACAGAAGTAGCCTCTCTGGAAAGCAGCTCAGTCTCTGTGCTAGTGTTAAAAGATTCCCTCTCTGAAAGAGGAAATCAATTCCCATCATCCCCGGCAAACACTAACAGGTGAAGCTGCTAAGACGTATGATGAACCTTAATGCAATTCCAACAGCAAACTAAATGTCACCTTTGGTCTTTCCTTTTCAGCTTCTTCCTCTTCCTCTTCATCCTCTTCCTCCTCTTCCTGTCCTTCCTCCTGTCCTCTTGGTCTCAAGACTTGGGGAGTTGTGAATGGCCTGAGAATTGAGACACAAACAGCAAACAATGAAGAGCGCAGCCACGAGAGTTTCACAGAGCAGCACAGCGCGCCCTTTTCATTTCACAGCATAGCTTTCAAAAACACGATACACAAGCTTCACGGGCTCGCAGCTTTTTCTGGAGAAAAAAAAAAAAAAAGACTCAGTAGCTAATATTTACCACGGGCAATTAACACACATGCAATAATAGTTTTTTAAAAAAAGAAAAATCCTGAAACCTCACAAGGAATTTCTCGAGGGAAATGACTGCTTCCTCTGGGAGAAGGGGATCCAGGCACCCCACAAGGCATTAGTAAGGAGCAGTGGACTTGTACTTTGCTTTAGCTCACCGTCTAGGGAGTATCTCTAAAGACAAACCCTCAAACCTCAAGCTCAAACTCAGCCAGAAACACGTTACTGCTCAGAAAGCACTGTGCTCTGAACCCCTGTGGCTGGTCGGTGGTTATGCGGAGCCCCAGTTCCACTGCTGTGCCCCAGTTTCAGGGGGAAATGCCTGGAGGGATCCATCAGGCTTTATGAATCACCCTGAACATGCAAAGCAGCACAAAAGGCCTGCAGGGGGGTGAGTGGAAATCCACCACGTGCCTATAGCCCTCCTTTGATGTGTGTGGCTTTATTTTTATTTATTTAAATTCTATTGGGATTCAAATCCACCTTTCCACTGTCAATGAAATAAACGTAGAACTAGGTGAGCCTCTGTTCCTTCGAACCTATAGGTCTTATTTTCAGCAATAACATCCAATAATTGTTCCTGCTGCCTCTCTAGAAGCAGAGAGCACTGAGCACCTGAAAGACAGGAAAAGACTTGAGGACCACACCGTTAAGGCAAACCACAAAAAGGATGTGAATTGGTTTTAACCTGCTTTAGGAGGAGGAAAAAAAAAAAAGGCAAAAGGAACCAAATCGCCTGCCAGCTGCATTTTGGCTTTAGGCTGGAAATAGCGACATATTCATAACACACCAAAATTTAAAAGGTCACCTTCAGAAATGTTAAAACAGATTTTGAAATGTGTTTTCTGCCTCTAGCTCGTATTTCTAAAACAAATACTCTACAAGACCCGTGCCTAACTAACCCTTTGCTCACTAAAAGCTGACTGCCTCCAGCTGCCAGGCACTGTGCAGAACGCTGCGCAGTCCGTCGCAGGCTGAATTCCAGGAGGCAGCATGAGGAGCCAGAGGGGACTGGCAGAGAGTAAGTCTCCAGTTGCACCATTTCCCAAATTTCGAGCTTTTGCTTTGCTAACCAGCCATTTTACACTGCCCACCTACGCTCGGTCATTATTCCAGACAGCCCATTTCCCCCCACTGCAGGACAGCTATCCTATAAGCAGAAGCACTGCTGAGTGCAGGTTCCAACAGAATGTCAAAGTCCCCTCTTAGATCTGGATGCAGAGCAGAGGCGATGGCCCAATCCTGCAGACACAGAATGTGGGAGCTTGAAAACTTCCTGGGTGCACGCCACAAAACAGCTCCCTACCAACAGGGGAGAAGGAGAGGCCCAATATCCCTCCTCACACATTACAGAGGAGGCACCAGCAACAAAAAAAGGGATGGTTTCAAGCACGCACGTGCTCATCAAGAAGCAGTACCCAAATCACTGCTGCAGAGCTTTGAACAAGGCGGGCAAGTCTCGGTGGAAATTCCCATTAATTTCACACAGCCCCTACCTCCTGCTGATCAGCTCGTCATCCGAGTCAGCATCATTCGCCCCCACTTGGTTTCCGTCATAAGTGTCATCGTACTCGTCCTCGTAGTCCTCCCTGTAGAGCTGAGCTTCCCCTGGCTGCACAGGAACCTCTTCCACGACCACGCTGTACTGGCTGTAGCGCTCCTTCTGCTCAGCAATCAGGCGTTTGTCGTTCAGCAAACTCCTGGTCGTCTCCTTCTCCCTGCTGCGTGGAAAGGAAGGGGCAGACACAAAGGCAGCGTCAAGATCTCTGTAAGTTACTTTTTTTCTCCTGCTATTAGGTAGAAGCTGAAGCAATGCAGGTCCCACCCCAAAGTTCCCAAGCACTGCTTCAGCCTTGCTGTTCCCCTCTGATTTGTAACGGGACTGGTTGTCCGGCTTCTAAAGTCAGCTACTAAAGTCAGCTTGGAACAAAGTCATTTTTAAACAGAAGCCCAGCAAGGTTACACAGTAGATAAGAACAGGAATTGGACACTGCCACTTTCAGCTGGGACAGAAAGGAAGGTTTAACGGAAGGCCAAGTGCAATTATACTCGAGCTGAATTTTGGCCAAGACCCAGATGACACAAGAATTCACAAGAATCTTGAATGGCAGACCGTTAGGGTTAGGACACAGCTCTGCGAGGCCCAGCGTGCCCTCTAAGCCCACGCTGCAGTACTGTCCCACGCCGAGCTACAAATGCAGACCAGGGCTGCACGGACATGCCTGTTCCCACAGTCCAGAAACTCAGCTTACAAAATAGGAGTTGCAAAATATGAATGTAGATGGGAAGACCCCCCAAAAATACCTGTGCAGCAAATAAGGATGAACTAGGAGAGAAACAAAACAGTAGCCCTGTGCTGCTGATCTAACATATCAAGGCATTGCAGGTTCAATTTTCTGAACGTTTAGAAGGCAAGTAAGCAGAATGAAAGAGCAAGAAACAGAAGTTTGGGCAGAAATATTTTAGAACAGCCACTGAGATGCCGTGTCTCCAGCTGCACAAGGAAGCTCTTTGAAGTCCTGTTTTTTCAGACCAACCAACTTATAGCAATAGGAAATCCACTTTCAAGTATTCACAGGACAGTTTGCAGCCCCCAAAGTTTAGGAGGAACATGCATCAGCGATCTGTTTGGCATCTGGATATTACCAGAGAAAGAATCTTTCCAAAGCAAACCTCTTGTGAATCAAGAACAGGTAGATGTGTGTGATATTCTAGCAAGAACTGGGGAAGCGATCCGAGAAGTCTGATTTTTCTTAAAAACCTCAAAACACATTATAGATATATTGCTTCCCTTCTCTTCCATCACTCATTGTTAAATGCCTGAAATTTAACTGCAAAATGCCCTACAGAGCATGTGGTTAGTTCACACATACCTAGGCGAGGATCTTCTGTTGGTATTCAGCATGAGACTGAACTAAGCATTCAGTAATTGTTTCCTGCTGAGCTGGTCTGATGACTGCAGCAAAGCTGCAATGAAATGTTTCAGGCAGCAATTCCAGGAAAAAAAACAGTGGGAAATTTTTTTCTGGTGTTCGAGACATGCTCTGACTTCAAGAGACAGATTCACCTGGTGATTATGGCTGGACATGCAGAAACAGCTGTGATCACCCTTCCAGATCAGCAAAGAATCCCGTATACGCTGCTATATTCATTTCCTCATGCCTGTTCTTCTCCTCATCCTGGTGTGGCTTTCTCCTTCTATTAACAGTCCCTGCCCCAAGCTGCTCACACTTATCCACGCAGCAGCTAGCGCAACGGGGCCCAACCTGCTCCGGCTCGTTAAGCACTATTGCAACACCACGTGTAGCAGCAGCGGCACTGAATAGAAGCAGAATTTGGAGTGGAAAGGGTTTTAAGAACAATACGGATAGATAGATACAATTAGAGTGGTGCGCAGGTCTCAAACTGGGTTAGGAGAACTCTATTACCCAGACACCTGAGCTTCTCACCTGTAGAACAGACATCGACTGAAAAAGTTCCACTTTTAGTGCTGAAAGGACACACTCCTCTTATTTACGGAGTTCTGAATGTTAAATCCCAGCGAGCAAGGTACCAGAGCTTACTCTTTGATTCAGAAAGATACAGTCAGCTTTGGGTGTAGGGCACACATTGCTGATCTCAGCTAGTTACCTTCAGGTTTTAAGAACCATTCAAAGCATAAATAATGAGGAGTCTGGAGTCCTACGCAGAGTTCTTTCCATGTAAGAATGGCTTTGAAATGAAGACATAGCCTGAGGGATGCCAGGCGACGCCAGGAACAGCAGCAGTAAGAGGTCACGTAACAGTATGGCAGAAGAGATGACAGCTTTCTCAAGGGGTAGTGTTACCCCTGGAGAGAAGACGCGGCCTCCTTGGCAGCAGCCAGAGGGCAATGCCGTGGGAACAGGGTCCAGCAGAGGGATGACTTACCACTCAGGAAGCTCTGCGAGCGATCTGCAGAGGGAGCTCCCCGCTGGGTTATTCCACAGACAGGGTGCACGGGGCTGAACCTGACCCGGGGAGCGCTCTCAGCAGCCACCCACATGGAACAAAACCTGGGGCAGCCGGGCGATACCTGAGCACGCCAGCGCACGCCAGTCCTGCAGACGGGGTGTCTGCCTGCGCTGCGAGCTGGCCAACACGATGCGGAGGGAGAGACAATATTGTGCCTGGGAATTCTGAGCTACGGGCAGTTCTAAAGTCTTTACCTTGTCCAGAGAAAAAAAAAATATTTCCTCGCCTAGAAACTGTAGCACTGCTGCTGAAGAACTGCTTGACTGGACTCTGGGACAAAAGCGACTTTCTCCTGATAGTTTGATGCAGCTTTGTAACCGAAACGTTAACTGGGAGCTCCCAGGGTCACGCGGCTCAGTCTGCAGCCTCTCTTATTTAGATTCCTTGTTCATACAGACCAACACAAAGATCATGCTTAACTGATTAGAGGAAAAAGCGTTCAAAAAGAATCTGAAACAAATCAACCATATCACTGAGAGATGGCTGACACTAGCGGGAGCCAAGAGGAAATCGGCAGGGAGTGTGGCACAGAACAAAATGCCAAACCAGGCAAAAAGTGAGGCAAACACCCCTCTGCAGGGCTTAGAGCAGCAGGAACAAAGGGAGTCTACCCCCCCCAGCGTTATCAGATTTGGAAGTGGATGGATATTGAAACTTCACGTGTATCTAAAACAAACCAACGCGTTATCTCTGAGTCACAACCTCAGGCTAGTAGAGATGGATGCTTTTCAGGTTTGTTCTTCAGTGCGGGTTTAACATTAAGACCAAGAAGCAAGAACACAGCATTACAAATGAGCTTGGCAGAGCAGTTGCCAGCAGCGTAGAGAGGAAAGGCAATTAGGAAAAACACTGAACTGAAATCAACCCCTGGTAGTATTCAATTTTACTTTCCCAGAGAAAAAGAGCAAACAAGCGGGAAACATTTTTGATAAGCCTTAGCCCTGCCAACAACTTCCTGCAGAAACAAATCTGTAGGTTCATTCCTCCTGACAGACGGGGTTAATTAAAGATGCACAGTACTCACCGCTTGCCTTTTTGTATCCGAGAAACGTCCACTGAATCCCTACTGGAAATATCAAACTCATCGTTCTGGAAAACATTATGGCGGGAAGTGAGTAGAGGTGTAGGGTCTGGCTTTGGCTGTCTGTAAAACAAATTAAAAGAGAGAGTGCAAACGGAGGTGAAGATGAGGAAGACCAAGTCCTGTCCTTCCTAAGACCTTGGTTTATCCTCTGTCATTCTCACAGGCATCCACGGCATGCCACGATGCTCGCTGTGCTGCTGGCTGGCTGGGACACAGACTGTACATCCTTCATTTCGCTGCTGCAGTACGGTGTGTGCACAACCACTACATGGCACAGGTTTCAGATAAAAGCTCCAGTTTTTGAAACTTACCTTTGTGGGGCAACCAAAAGCAATTTACAGAAAGCAAAAAGGAATTTCTTTTGCTCATTAAAGGATAAGTTGAACTGTTCAAGAGCGTGGATTACCTAAAAGACTGGTCTCAAAATGGCAATTCAGTAAAGTCAAACGCTAAATATGATGAATTGCACAGCGGCAAACACTGCAATAGTGTCCTGCTGCTAAATTCGGGATATTTATCTCTCTGTGGCTCCTTTTTAATTTTGCCTCAGTGTTCCAGGTTAGGTTTGTTCAATTTCTAAGTCAAAAACCCATTGTCTTTATGTTCATTTTGTTGGTGCTGCTAGCTCAGCTGGGCATCCGAAAATGCTGCTGTGTTCGCTTCCAAAATCAGCTGTGATCAAAATTGTACATTTGCTACTGAACTGACAGTTTTGTTTCAAAATGCAAAAGGCAAGAAAAAACATCCAGCTCTATCTTCTGTAACTGCTGGCTTTGCAGTACTAGCAGAAAAAAAAAACAAAGAACCTTCCAAAAACCCACCCCATGTCATTTGTACCAGTCAGCAGATCCGACTCTAAGAGCATGAAGATTGTTGCAGAACTAAGATTTTTTTTTACGTCACTTTTTTGATAAGGACGCTTTCCTTTTTTAATGCAACAATGAGGCAGTCTGCCTATTCCTCCATGAAATGTGAACAAACAGCACATTCACATCCTGACACTTAGTCAGAAACTGCTGTTGCAGCACAAACACACGCTAGCAGCTGCAGACAACTAAAACAACTCAATTCCACTGCCAGTTACAAACCCTACAATCTCATGTACAGCCCAGAGAAGCAAGCAAAAGGCTGGCAAGTTTGGAAATGGCAATTCAGATCCATTTTTATCTACCCTTTGACAATTTCCCTGGTTTAACTTCCCCCACAGGACAGTAGCCTTTCTAACACTGTATTTTGCCCTGCAGACTGAATTTCACCTCCGTTAGTTCCTTTGAAGATGCCCTTTTCTGCAGCTGAGCTAGCACCCGAACACCTACAACCTTGTCCTCTGCAGCAAAATAACTTTTGGAGACAGCAGCATACTATTGCCCAGCCCAGGCTAAGCCCATGTCCCCATAACGGAATTTTAATATTTGAGAGTTTAACGGACAAGTATTTTCATCTCCCGTCACCAAACATGACCCAGCATCTGCTGTACTGAAATGCTGAACAGGGAATGTTCCCATCTTGTGTAAGGACACAACGAGGGTAGAAAGTCAGTGGCACGTGGCAAGGAGAAGCTCTCTCTGCAGCTACCTACCCCAAGAAAATACACACAGCTTCTTAGAACTTTTCTCCTACAGGCGTCTAACCTTCAAAAGGAAGGATATTAAATAATAACCACAGTCTAAAATCAAACGGCATTAAAACAGCACCAAAGTCCCGTCCCACACCTTCGCATCGTTCGGTCCAACTTATCCAAGGATGGCACCAGCTTGTCTTCAAGTATGTTGTTGATCACCTGCTCTGCGTTGTAACTGTACTCTTCCAGACAGGCCAGGATGAAGCCCTCACCAAGGTCTGGCAGCAGGTCTTTCACTTGAGAGATCAGGGAGTCCAGCTCCACCCCTGACACCTTGGTAGGGGGGGCAGCAGCTGCACCGGCACACTACATAAACCAAACAGAACAGGTGGCATTACTGGAAAGCAGCAGCAGTTGGGGCGAGGTAGGGACACGTTAAAAAAGAGAAAGGAGCAGTCTTGGTTATCAGGATTTAAACAAAGAATTCAAAGACTGAAGACAAAAGAAGAGAAAGCTAAGTTGCTTATACTGTACAAAGTCTGATGGGAGTTGGGCACACAACCACTTCTGTCTGTCCCTGAGTCAGCAAGAACACTCTGGTAAATCCTTTCCTCAGAAAACATATGAAATGTGCACGTTTTTAAAATGTGTAAGACCTGCAATGATGAAGCGCAGTCTTGGAAAAAAACACAGCAACAGGAAACCCAAGCCAACAGGATTTCGAAGAAATTTACTTAAAGATAAAGCCAGGATTCAGGTGTAGCTGTATTTGGTCTGCACCAAAATTTAGCAAAGGTAAGAAGCGGGATTAGATGTCGCGCAACCCCAAAAGCTGAGCAAACCAAAGGGAGAACAGAGAGCTGCTCTACCCACCTCATCCTCTGAGGCATATGCAGCCCCAAGCTCTTCTCTGTCCTCAGCAGTGCTCTCCACCATGGCTGATGCTCCATTAGATGCTGCTGGTGACGTTGGATCCTTAGTGACTTGTGCTTTTTTCCTGTCCACACCTTCCCATGCACTTTCCACTGCTTGGAGGATGTAGGCTGTCCTGGTTTCATCTCTAAGAGGACAGCGTTAAGGAAGTTTCTCACGTTCTAGATGCTCATTTTCAGACCTCACCCTGAAGTAGCTATGCATTTTTCAGTAACTCCCAAGCCCGTGCCTACGTGGAGTTGAACCTGATGACCTCCAGAGGTCCCTTCCAACATTCACCGTTCTGTGACTGTGATTCCCCCCTCTCTTTTTTTTAAGAGAAGGTTTTTCAGTCCTTTGTTGCTGGTCGTTCAGCTTAACCAGAGGCAGCAACAGTGGAAATGCCATGGAAGAGTCTAAGAGTGTCCAGGTTTACAAAACACGCTGAGAGCAAAGGATACAGCGTGGAAGATGCCTGCTGAAGCAGACTGACATCATCTTCAACAGGAAACAGCTCATCATAGTCACGAAGAAATCTAAAAATGCAGAAGCAAGTTTAATCAGTTGAACTAAAGAATTAATTAGCTGCAGACCTGCCACATGCTGGCATCCTTGTTATGCCACTCTGGCCTCCTCACTGCTCAGGTAGCAAGAACGTGTACAGCCTCCCACCCGCTAGGGAATTCCAGCGCATGCTGCCCTGTCTGGTTTTGCTCCCGTTACACTGCAGCGACACTTCCCAGTAACCCATCAGAGCCAGCTGGAGCACTCCTGGTGTTCAGAGCCGTGAGCCAGTGCTGCATTATAGAGAAAATATCTTTTATGATTTGAACGTGATCAGAATGACAGCAGCGCCAGGAGGACAAGATCAAATTCCCTGTTCTGCCGCTTACTTTGCATCTTCAGCACTAGCACTTAATAACTTGCTGGTCTGATCACCCCAGCTGAAAAGCACAGATTAGTAATAACAGCCTAGCTTGTCAAGGTAGCTAATGACTAAATTGCTATTCTCCACTTTGAAAGTCAGGATTAAAGAGAGTGAAGAATAACATTCTTCAGCGTCACACAACATCCTCCTCGTCTTTACAATAAAGTCTGTACCGCAGTCGGAAATCCTCTCCCAGCAGCTCTCCCAGCTAGTTAGAATGATTTCTAACTCCCAAACGCATCGTAACCCCTCCTAATCATGTCTTGGGCAATTCTGGTGTAAAGAATGGAAGAGGAAGGCAAGCTGACCCTCCCCTTGGGCCTGTTTTTCAGCCAGACTCACCTCCTTTCCTGCAGCACTGACGTGAAGATCTGTAGAAATTCTTCAATAAAAGGCTGGATATTCTCACAGCTGCAGAAAACAATGGCCCAGAGTGAAAAACTCAGCGGTTTTCATTGCATTTTCATTCACGTTGCACAACCTCCACGTTCTGCTCAAACTAGCAACGCTCATACATCAAGACAAAATCCCATGTGAAAAGAGATTTCAGTCCACTTCTTGGCTTTCATTGATGCAAAGGGTCAAAAGGAAACAAGCGTCTTTTATGGCTTCAGCAAACATTTTGGCCAGTTAGATCTAAAGCATTATCACAGTTACAATTACAAGGCTCGACAGACTTCACAAATCATTGTTTGATGCCTCAGACCTGCAATAAGCAGAAAAGGGTGTGTGGCACTTTTGCAAATTGTCTTGGGATTACACCAGCGAACCTCCCAGAAAATATGTGCTCGCTACGCAGGAACAGATGCCAAGCAAGCTCCTGCTGCAACCTTTCTGTTCTAAAGCCTAAACCTTCCATTGCTGCTGATGCAACAAGCCTCGCAGCAGGACAGGCTGCCCTTTGCACTGGATCAGAATTAACTATTAAGAAAAAGCAGAATGGGAGCCACGGAGGCCAGCAATCTATGAAACCTGTAATGAGCACAAGCAAAGAGCTCTGCCCAGTAGAGCACTGGGCTTGCAATCAAGATCCACGTTCTTGGTTCTCTCCCAAAATCTTCAGCATGGTTTTGGGTCATTTCAGTTCTTTCATTTATAACATAAGGGTAGTTATACTTGCCTTCATTTTGGAATTACTCACAGAGCTATAGCTAGGAAGTACTTATTAGTTAACTATTTTCAAAATAGGAAAAATCAAGTAGCTGGCTAGTACCACAAAGCCCAAAGGCCGATACCTGCTTTCTAAGATGGGCTGCAGACACACTTGGTTTATGAGGATGTGAAAAGCTTCCATCACTTTCTTTCTGGAATGTGAAATTCTCCTCCACAAATCAGCAAAAACACTTCAGAGAGAGGAAAGAACACATTGTTGGTGTCAGCACAAGAAATCCGAATCTTTAACATTCCTCCAGAGTTATCCCTCCAGAGGAGGGATTTCATTAGCTGAATCATTTATTTGCTGCGAGGACCAGAGATTAGAGTCATTCCATACTCATTAAGAAAAATCCATGCTCTAAATAAAGTTGGTCTCACTCGCCAGTTGTCCTGACAGCTAGGCTCATGATATATCAACTCTATCAGCACAGCCTGTGCTTTGAAATGCAACAAGACCAGTCTACACAGAGAGATATCATTCCCATTTTCACACTTTGTTACAATTCGGATGCATCTCCCGTCAAGTTTCTTCGTAGACAGCAGTGAAAGAATCATTAGTCACCCCACTGCCCAGGAAAATTTGGAATTAGAAGAGCTGCCTCTTCAGAGCTCTTTGAAGCAGCATAGAAAAACAAAAAAGAAAGAGAGAGAGAAAGACTTAGCAGAGGTGGGTAAAGCAGCATGAAGTACGTTTTTAACTAAGCCCTGAGAGAGTCTTACTGAAAAGAAAAGGCAAGTCTTCGCAGACATTTTCACCTGTTATCCTCATAATGCCTCTTCTTAATTGCAGACTCCAGCTCAGGAATGGCCAATTCATAAAACGATGCTAATCTGTAGAAAGAGCCAACAAAATGGTAACTATCCACTGAGGCTTCCAAAATCATTTGCAACGCTAAAAGACAAATCAAACTCTTAATTTCACTCCTTGCTAGCAGTACTCATTGGCGTTACCCATTTTGCCATTTGTTTCCTGAAGCACGAGCAAGCAAATACACAACAGACAAAGAGCAGCAGCCTGAGGAAACAATCAACCTATCTTTAGAAATAAAGACAAAGAAACGCATTTGAAAAGCATCGTGCTACTAAATAGAAAAACCAATCTGCTCAGCTGAGAAAAATCCCAAGCACAAATTCGCAGTCTGCGAGGAGCTGGCTGAGTCTATCCCAAGACAATCCCTCCCACCCCAATATTCCTGCGGCCCTACCTAAAAACTGGTTATGAAACAGGGTGTGATTTCCAACAACATTTTATTGGTCTGGCTATTTGTCTCTGCTGTAAGCGAGCACTTAGATGAAGGTATCCAACATGCAGAAAGCCTAAGAGGATGTTTCAGTAGGATGGACAGAGAGGAAACGAAGCTTTGTCTGGTTTCATGGTTTGTGTCAGGCAGCCCGCCCAGACCCTTTTCTTTGGGGACAGAGCATCAAGAGACGTGGAGAAGCGTGTCCTCACAGAACAGTATCCAGTGCTGCTTGCTGAGTGGCGGGGTGTTACAAAATAAAGGTTTACAGCATTTTGCACAAAAGCCAAGCCCGCTCAACTGATGAGCAGGGCCTCCGTGGGAACATTACATCCGTGTTTCATATTAAGTGCCAAACGTGTTAAATGAATATCCTCGAGGCAAATGCAGCAGAAGCGGGTTGATACTTTTAGTCACGGAGAGAAATTAGCACGTGCCAACAGATTCAGGCTCCGTCTGGCTCCAAACATATGACACGCGGATCAGTTTTCCCTCCCCATACTCCAAAGACCCGGTGACTAGTCCATATTGAGAAGTAATGAAAACGTTGCTGCTGTCCCACTGCAGAGATCAGGAGTATTTTAGCACATCTCTGACATCAACAGCGGAATAAAAAGCAAAAGGCTTTCCTCCTCTGAGTAACCAAGCGTGCAAGCGGCACTGCTTGCCAACTCAAACAGCCACCAACAGCCCACCAATCTGCTCTGCTTTCAATAACCGACTCGACAACAACATCAGAGGACAGAAACCTACACACCCTGGAGCAGCATTACTCAACCTGCGGTCCATAAACCACTGACAGCTGCAAGACTTCAGAGGTCTGCAACACGATTGGAAACAGAAGTAAGAAGTGTTCGTTCACACAAGTGAACAAAACAAGGGGATGAAGTATAATAAATTAGCATTTCAGTTGGTCCTAAACAAAGTGACGAGAATCTACCAGGTGATCAGGGAGCTTAAAACACCCGTAGCAAGCTGGGATGTGTCACTCAAGGACTTGCAGCCTCTGTGGGAACACGCTGCTGTCTGGTCCTTGTGACCATCCTGACTCACCGTCGCTGCAAACCAAGCTGGGCAGGGAATTAGCTGCCAGCCCAGCTGTGACAGCGCTGGCTCGTCGCCCTCTCCCAGGCACTCAGCTTTTGCCAAAGCTCAGTGATATTCTCTAGCATAAAACTTCGGCATAACAACAAACAAAAATGTTTCTTTTCAGACCGGGACGGACCGTTGTTACTCCAAAAGACTTTCTGCTTCCTACGTTTCAGGTCCTATGGCAGGAAACCATTATCACAGACAAAGCTTTTCTGCTTGCCCCTCTCCATCCTTTCCTTTCAGAAGCATGCTGGGTTTTGAAATTGTTGTGGTTGCCTGACCCTAGGATCGCTCATGGATATGAGGAAGGTGAACATTTAACAGAAATTCTAGGCACCCCTATAATATTTTGTGTTATGTACCAAGAGCCTGTGTATTTCCACAGGTCTGAACCTAGCAGTCTTTAGTCGCATTTAATCTGTACACTCTTGTCAATAAAGGCACTGGGACAGGATCCTGCTGCACGTTCAGTATTTTTACTTCACCAAATAAGCTCTGTCTGCAGCCCAAGACGTACCTGTAGCAAAACTCATGTTTTTGAAAGGTCTGGCAAGCCAATGGGAAGACATCAAGAAACGCCCAGAGCGTCGTGCAAGTGTCACACAAGTACAGCACGATATCCTTCAGCTCCTGAGAGAGAAAGGACAATTACTGAGAGAAAAAGCACACAAGGCTTCCGAAGAACACAGTATAACCCATGCCACCTGGGACACATCATGCTCAGGCCAGGCCTTTTTTCTTGACTGCAGGAAGAGAGCCTGCTATCAACCATAAGCACTTTGTTACTGGGTCCATAGGCACAGAGGCAACACCTCTACTAAAACTCCTGTCCTTTAAAGATCTACAGTGCAATCCCCACTGCTCGCTCTTGTTAAAGATTCTGTTAAATCACAAGAATCCTCGTCACTTCCTGTTCTGGACAGTGGCTTTGCCCTCTGTATATCCTCTACATGCAGTATTTTTCCCCAACTAGCTGAAAACACTGCAAAGCAGGAATTCAAGAGGTGATTTCAGTGGTCCATTTCAGTGCAAGATGCATTCCCAGGATCGCTGTCACAACCCCCACAATACAGACCATACGACCTGTCTCAGCACCCAGCACAAAAAAAAGCCTATTAATTAACCAGAGTTAAGGTACACCATCGATAAAAAAACATTTCTGAAGAAAAGACCAATTCTGATCCCCACCAGGATCATTCAGAGATTTGTCAGATGCTGTTACACTGCTTATGAGCTGGTTAAATGAAAAAAAAAAAAAAGCCACGTTTAAAAAGAACTCATGATACGATGGACATGCTCGAAACGCACGGTCAAAGCAACAGACTCATGGTGGAAAGGCTTTATCGTCAAGTCATATGACAAGCAGCGAAACAATGACACACTGACATGCTGTACGAGCTGCATGGGAACAGAATGACCCTCTGTGGTCTCAGTGCTGCACAGACCGTTCAGTCTGCAGGACCACAAACAGTAAAGGGCACGGAGCAGCAGTTCACCTGGAGGGGCATGTTCCCCGGAGTCACATTTACTCTTTCTTCCAATTTCTGGGGCTCAGCAGAGGCTCCTTCACACTGCAAGCCGCATTTATGCAAAATGTTGTTGAACACCTAGATCGAGAGAGCAGAAAGGTGTTAAAAAAAGACTGAGGAAAGCAGTGGGACGTGCCTTATCTTATTAACCACTTCTACCATCACCTATACAAGATGTGACTGTTTCCACACAGCACAGAGCTGTGTACAATCAGAGCTGCAACAGATTCCATGGGAGTTGCAAGCAGTTCAACTGTAGCTCTCTATGTTGGTGGTGCTGAGACAGGGACTGTAGCTAACCCAAATCCTTAGCTACGTGAGAAAAATCAGCCTGCAAGGTCTGCCAAGACCAACACTGTGAAGTCACCCGGAATGGGACTAGCCCGACCTGCAAGGGAGCGGTGGGACAAGTGGGAAGTTACCACCTCCTGCTTCTGAGCTAGTCTCAGAGGCATTCCTGCCCTCTCCTCTGAGGTTAGCAGGACAGATTTTGTGGCTCTTGTTTATAAATGAAGACTCTGTGGGAAAGCTGATAGAATTCGGTTCAGGATTTCCAACAATCTCTGGTGTAGGACCAATTTAAAAGCAACTCCCTTCCAATCTCAACCACTCTGTGATTCTGTGAACTCGTCTTCACTGGCACCTTTGGAGACTTGTCAAAGCCTCCTCCCAGAAGTAAGCGAAAGGGCGGCTAAAAGCACTTGAGTTACACACTTGGGGTTAATATCACTATTCCATGGGGCACATACTCTCCTAAAACGCACACAGGTATCAACTCCTTTCATGAAGGAGTGTAAGCACATCCATAGTTTAATGGAGTAGTAATGGCACACCTTTGAGCTGTCACATCCATACACCTGAGATGCACTTTTGTAGGGCAATCCCTTCCAAGAGATTTTAGTTTGCTCCTAAGAACTCGCAGCATTAAAGCTAACTCCTACTCTGTCAAAACTTAGCTACCTCTCACTGTGTTAAGTTTTAATGCTTCCCCATTCAGGGGAGATAGGAAGAACAGTTATTTACTGTTTGAAAAGCCTAACAAAAATTCCTTGAGATTAACTGCCAAGAAGGCCTGGAGCTGAAGGAAGGCAACAGGAATTAGGGATCAAGTAACGGTTTCCAATAAAGGTTCAAAAACTGACACGCTTGAGCATAAATGAGAGATAACAAATACAAGTGAGAGCTGTAACAATACATTCTGCTTGCTTGTGACCACATTCACTCCCTCCCTCCATCCCCCAAACTACACCACCGTGCCCAGCCCGGGGCGGAGCAAAGAAGCAGTACCTGGAGGACGGTGGGCAGAGTCTCATCCAGGTCACCGAAGTAACTTGGCTGCTGAGTGAAGATATTTTCTGAGAAGAGAGAGTGAAGGAGACCACTTCCCATTAGTTCAGTCATGTCAACACACAAATTTACACCAGAAGATAGACTTTTACTGCTGACACCCCTCGTCCCCTCCAGATGTGGCTAACCCCCTTTTAGGACTTGGGCACAGATTCACTTCTCGACTCGTGCACATCGCCCGCTCCTACAAAAGCTGTCCCTGCAAAGCTGTCCCGTCAGCTCCTCAGTGAAACTGGAGGGCTGCTAACAGAAATACGTGCAGCAGAGCAAAGGAGATGTCAGAAGATTCCCGCCTCAGGCAGAATCGATGAATAATGCAAATACTATCGTTAAACATTCCTAGCTCCTTTGTTTAACAAATGGAGTTGACTTTTAATTACTGATAACAGTTCAGCATACACTGGAAAATGTTCTGTAGAATATTTCTTAAAGGTAATGAGGCTTTAGTAATACCTGCTATTATATTACCAGGACTTCATTACCTTTACAAAATACTTTACTGAGTAATGGCACGCCATAAATCCTGACCGAGGAAGTACAGAGGCTGCCTCTTTTCCTGTGAATTACTGTTCAGACTATGAAAATTAACAGAGTTCTCCAGCAAGGACAGAGCACGGGTAAGAGTTATGAGACACGTTTCAAAGAAATTTATTCCTGGAGAAGAACCTAAAGTTTATCAAGTTATGAGTTACCCTGCAGAACTGCTCACGCCATTACTCTTGACACTATAAAGCAAATAATCAGGTGAACAAATCATTGGTCACTTAACATGCAGCATTACTGCGTCGCACCCCAGAGGGTACGTAAAATTCAAATGAGGTTTCACACACTTGGGTCTTCTGAAGAATATTTTAATACCCAGATAATTTATATTTCACATCTGAAAGAGAGCTATCTATCTTGTCATGCTTCCTTCCCACCTCTGAGGCTTGACAGCTAAATTTAGAGGGAAAATTAGTGAAAAAGGACAAAGGGATTCAAAAACTCTAAGCTTCTAAGCTTTTCTGCTCTGGAAATTTGGCTGTGTCACGTGATCTCTAGTGCTTCCCGTGCTAGTTTACTTGGAAACGAGACAAAAACAGCCACCAAAGAAAGGAAAATATTTCATGGCATGAACTGCAGACAAATTGGGTAGCATTTAGGAACAAAGACTCGATCCAAGGCCACGTACTCTTCTACCTGTTGCTCAGGTGGATGTTAAAGATCACAAGTAGCTCTCTTGGGAAGAGAGCATGGGACGAACCCAGGAGTAAGCCAACACGCACTCTCTTTACCAGATTCTAGTGTCCAAGGCTGAGATGTTGCTTAATATGCACTTGCCACTGCGGGTGACCGGACAGATACAGAGATATCTCGGGATAAGCACAGCCTGAGCAATGCTCCCAAGTGCTTTGCAGTTTGAAAGCGCTACATAAATCAATGCCTGCATTGAAATTTCAAGTTCTCCCACTTGATCCAGCAGTAAGCTGCACAGCCACACTATCAGATTTTGCAGAGTATTCGCAGTCCTCTCACACTGCGGCTAGGAACAACGATGTATTCTAATTGTTTGCAGAGCAATGACATTAGCATAAAACCTCATTTGTTGCCTGCCATCCTAGGCAAGCAAAAGCCTAAGCGCAACGAGCCGTTCCTTGGCTTTAACTAACCGATCATCTTCTGCAGCAGGGGACCATTTCCCTTCCCGAAGAGCACGCAGAGATCCAGAATCTTAGGGATGTCGAACAGGAAATTGTTGTAAATAATTTCTCCAAAGACTGAGGGAGTGATGAAGTGATCCTACAAAGAAGAAAAAGGTCACATAAAGGACACTCCGCATCTTACTTTACAAATGTCATTGTAACGCTGCAGTTCTTGCTAAAACATCTGACACAAAAAAGGCTCCGCTCAGGAGTAGGAATAAGTAGCCAGGCATAGGAAGAGCTTAACTGGCATGGACGCTGAAAAAATCCACACAAAATCCCAGCCCGAGGTTATTGGGATCCTGGAAAAGAAGAACCGAGGCAGCAAAGATGACTGCACCACTGACTAGAAGTAGGAAGGAAGCTCAGAAACTGCAGCTCTGTAACCTGACTGCTACAGTCTGTGTCCAATACACGACTCACAGCGCTCAAGGAATTTCTTTTCAAATTCTAGACGACAAAAATTCCATTGTCTGTGACACTGGAAAGTGAGCAGGCTAAAACGCAATTGGAGTCAGTGATTTTCAGAAGACAGATTTGCCTGGGATGGCAAACGTTTTCCATCACAGAGAAAGGCAGTGTGCACGTTTTCCCTGCCAGAGCAGAAGGCCTGGGCTTTGTGCTGGCTAGGTTCAATTTCTAGAAGTGCTGCAGACTGCCTGCATGACAACAGACCATTCATTCTCTTCAAATTACTCAGCTATGAAATGGTTTCAGATGCTTGTCTGCCTCATTGGGGTGGTAAGATTTAATCAGGTCCCGGAATGAAAGACACCATAGAGGTGTCGAGTATTTTTGCTGAGGCGGTGCCAGCTGCAGGCTCCAGCATTCCTTTCACCTGCTCCCTCCCCAAAACCTTTCCTCCGTGTCCGAGCGTCACCACGGCGATAATCACGCCAATCACCGCGCCGCCAAATAACACCAAGTGAGCCAAGGAAGATATCAAGGGAGCGATTGCCCCAACACAAGGTGCCTCATCCTGCCCAAAGGCTTGTGAAAATTCCACAGCTGCTCATGGGAGTCGCACTCACACAATTAGCGATGAGTACACCTCTCAATGATGATGCCAAGCAAACAGTCATTTAGAGCAATTGCTTTGTGCGTCCAAAACACGGAGAAAGTTCAAGCAGAGCCGAGCGTTAGCACAGATGACGTGACACCGCACGGCACAGGGGGACCGAGGCAGTGAACACTCAGCCACCGGCAGCCTGAAAAGCCAGTATGCCACGCGGCCACAAAGGCCAGCTTGCTCTTTCTTCTCTCCCCTCATCGTATCGTAGCACCACGCGTTGCTGACCTGCTATTACAGAGCTGTTTGCCTGGCTCTCCTTCCTGAGAAATCATCACATAGTTCGGATGCCTGAGCCCTGAGTGGTTATCATCTCCACGCAGAGCAGCAGACTGATAAAAATAGACAGGGTGAGGAACGCAGCTAGGACATGCAAATAAGGAACAATTAATTTTTCTAATTGCCCTTTTTCCCTAAGCTACACAGCCTGGAGTGCCTGTCAGGCAAAGACACGTTTACCTTGGACTCCTTGTGAGTGGACATTCTCAGGAATGTCAGAAAGACGCTCCGGTGAAGATGTTTCTGCATGTCGTTCACCTCCGGCTGGCAATCCAACAAGACGTCAAACTTGCGAGGAGCGTGGCACAGGTAGGAATCCAGACATTTCTGAAGCGTCTCGTCAAATATCACCTGGCACAGCAGAAGGCGAAGGGGAAAGGAGGGAACGGCACACAGTTAAACCGAGAAGCCAAAACGCTTCAGATTCACCCGTCCACAAAACACAATCAAACTCTTCAAATCAACAAAGAAGAACCTAACAGGGAAGTAACATTTCGTTTGCAATCTAAGATGCAGTAACTAAAATGCTTGATGAAGGACATAACGAGGATGTGCAAGTCTTTATGAAGATGATTTAAAATCCCTGCCTTTTGCCACCTAGAGCACTCACATTTTTCCTCCAGCATCCACAAACAATTATTACCTGGCACCAAAACTTATCATGAGGCAAGGCCAGCAGCCAGTCCAGGTCATCTGCAATGAATTTCGCTCGCTCCAGGAATTCTTCCACTAAGGCAGGATCTCTGACAACAGGTGGCGGTCTGTATAGCACAAAAGACCGATCTGCTTTTATTTCTGGGTGCTGCAGAAAGCCAAAAGACGGTATTAAAACCACAGAACAAGCGACGGGAATGCCCAGTTACCATCTGCGCTGCTCGCTGAATTTTTGGGAACTGACACAAAAGTCCTGTTTGGTACAATTTGTCACTCAGTTCCCTGACAACTTGCAATTTTCTGATTTTTAGACAGCGGGTCAGCAGGTTTGTGCCCTTACTTTTCAGCAACGCTTTCAGACCTCTGCAGTTCAGCAGATGATGCTCCTTGCACTCTATGAACCGAAAGCCTTGCAAAGCAGCCCTCCCACACCTCCAAAACAAACAGCAGCAGCTTCATGTCACGCCTCTGAAACGCTGTCCGTGCCCTCTCTTTTTCCTCCAAGCTCCTTCTCGAACAACATTCCACAAAGTCACCCCAGTACGACCACCACATACAAAGAAGAAACTTCTTCCTGCCCTTCCCGAGGGTTACTGAGAAGTTTGCCCGGATCGTTCCAGGCAGGAACAAGCGGCGCTTTGATAACAAGCAGCAGCTTCGAGCTCTGCCTCAGCCCCCACAAACACCCAGGGACAACTGAGCCCGCAGCGTTAGCAGCAAGCCCAACTTCTGCAGCACACCCGGGAGAAGGCTCTGCCCAAGCCTCCATGCTTCTGGAAGAAAAGGCCAGCTGTGGATGTCACTTGGTGCGTGACTTTGGATGTTCCTACGTGACAGCACGGGCAGGCCACTCTCATGCTAGGCACAAGCACGAGGCAGAGACTTCCAGTTCCACCCTGCGGTTCCCACCCGAAGCCACAGGGCGGGAGGACTCAGTCAGCACAGAGTTGTCCCGGCTCTGAGCTACGCTGCACACAGCCTGCAAAAGCTCCCAAATCGTTCTCTCCATGGCAGCAGCTTACGTTGCCACCCAGGCTGCTCCTCGAAAGGATGAGGAGTTCGAGGAGAACACCGTTTATTGGCGATGCTGAACACAGCTGAGAATTTTTGTTTTGATGGTGGTTCAATGAAAGCTCACTACCTGAACGTGGTAAAACAATGTCTCGAACAGGAAAGCCGTCCAAATTTCCCCACATCCCAGGCCAAAGACTAGTTTTACCTAGGTCTCAATATACGACAGCAATTTGTTCAAGGTCTTGTTTGGCTTTCAGGGAAAACGCAGCTCACCAGTGCCGGTAACGTTCTCAGCTTCCCCGTCTTGGGATCCTTTTCTGTCAGCTGGAGTTCATCCAGGGGCAGGGCTGGCATCGTGCTGACTTGTTTCTGTCCACAGCAAACAGAAAAACAAAAGCAGCACAGGAAGAGTGTTACAAGGTCAGTCAACCAAAGAGGTCACAGCCCCCCAGTAACACGGAAATACGCCTGCACAGGGCAATTGTTTCACCACCCAAATACTGAGCCTTTAAGGAACACCCAAGAGCCAGCTGCACGTGCCTCGGAGGAAACCTGCAACACGGTGCTATGCTTCCACCCCTGTTCCTAGCAGGGGGGCCACACGTTTCCCCGGGGACAACAGAAAGCTGGTTTACGGGAGTTTCATCTTTAAACCTGGTTCGTGAAGAGCTGAGCTGTGCCTGCACGGCAGTCTGTTTGAACGCTTGCAGCCTGCCTCCTGACATCTTGAGCTGGGGAAGCAACCAAAACACAGCCTGCTCGCAGACTGACAAAAGGAAAGTTTTGGTTGCTGTGTGGCAGCTGCCCTCGGTACCCATCCATGTCAGGGGCGCAGCGCGAGCTCACAGGACACAGCCTCCCTTCCCCTGCCAGGTCCCTGCGTGTGCTCAGGGATCCGCCTTCTGATTGTCAGCAGCATTTGTAGACACAGAAGTATTTTGACCAGTGCTCTGAAACTAACTCTGTCAAACCTTCGTTATTGGGAAGAAATCTGACGTGCCTTTTTAAAAAGCTTCAGATATTAATAAATATGGAAACTGCCAGTTAACAAAGCTTCCCATCTCCTCCATCCCATAAAAGGCTGATGTCTGAAATGGCATTAAAACTTGATGCTGGTGTTAAGATCTCTCACCACCAGTGTCCCTACGTGAGTGCTCAGCCCCGTTCCCATTGCGTGGGACAAGAAGTGTCTGTGCACCCGAACAGCGCTGAGCCTAGAGCAACTTTTTTAGTTCCAGAGAACGGATTTGGCCAAATCTTGTATGACCTAACGCTTCAGGGCCCGACGTTTTCATGAAAAGACCGAAAAGAAACACCCGGGGCCAACACACTGCACGGCTTAGGAAAGTGGGGAGAACCGTTGATGCGGCTCTTAATTAATTTGGGGGTTATTGGTGACGCCCCGCGCCGAGGCGAGGGCCCGCAGCAGGGAGCCGGGCACCGCCTGTCCCCCGCCACCCCTCCGAGGCGCCTCAGGGCCGGCCCCGCGCTGCCCGCACGGAGGCTCGGGCTCGGCCTGGAAGGCCCCGAGCGCGGGGAGCCCTCCCTGGGAGCCCGGCACGCGGCCCTGCGGTCCCGGAGCGGTCCCGGAGCGGCCCCTGTCGCCCCCCGCCACCCTCGGCCCCCAGCCCCCGGTCCCCGCCCCGTCACCGTGCGGCCGCGGGCAGCCGGCACCGCGCTTCCGGAACCTCAGCGGCTCTTCCGGTGGCGGCCGGAAGTGCGTGGTGGGGAGACCGGGGGGAAAGCGGGACCGGGGTTGGGGGCGTGGCCTGGCAGGAGGAGGCGTGGCCGTATGAGGCCCCGCCCCTTGTCGGGCTGTTGGGGCGGCGCCTGGGCTTCTCCAGGTCCTCAGAGCGGGCTGAGGGGGGGGCGCAGTGCTCCCTGCGGCTCCCTGAGGGGGAGCTGGGGTCGGCTTCTCACAGATAACTAGTGATAGGGCCAGAGGGGATGGCCTCAGGCTGTGCCAGGTTGGAAACGAGGAGACATTTCTCTCCGTAGGAGCAGCCAGGCGTTGGGACGGGTTGCCCAGGGAGGTGGTGGAGTCACCGTCCCTGGGGGTGTTCGAGGAGAAGTTGGACCTGGCACTTCGGGACATGGTTCAGTGGGTGACATTGGTGGTAGGGCATGGTTGGAGCAGATGATCTCTGAGGTTTCTTCCAACACTCATGGCTCCGTGATTCTAGGATTCCCTGTGCCCATGTTGCTGCCCCTCTGAGGGACACGGCTGTAACCACGCGTCTGTCCCCATGCAGGGGGCCACAGGCAGCCTGTAGGTACAGCATCCCACCAAGAGCATGAAAATAAATTAAAAATATATATATTCGGGACTTGACTTGTACCCACAGCGTTGTCTTTTAGGGGGAGGAAAAGCACAGTGCAATCCTTTGAAAGGGAACCAGCTGGGCCAGTTGGTCACCCCATCCCCAGGAGGGTCTCAGTAATTTTAGAGCTAACCGAGAGCCCTAGGGTGAAGGGCCCAGGGAGGAAGCATGGCCAGCAGCCCCCATGGCCTCGCTGCCCCTTTCCTCAGCTTTGTTTTCCCTTTGATGATGAGGGAGGTTGCCGGATACCACCAGTTCGACGCTGCAGGACAAGCTTAATTCTTGACAGTTAATCCAAGCTCTGTTGATTTTAACAAGAGATTACATTAGTCAAGTTTATAAACTCTGAAATCAGACGTTGCTCAGCCTGCTTTAATCACTTCTGGGATGAAAGGGAGACAAAGTCTGGGACTTAAAGCATCCGACTCTCACTGCCATACAGGTGCTCTCCGGCATCTCGGGTCTCTCCCCTGGCTGCAGGGACCTCATCCTAAACTTCACACAGACTTGAGATGAGCACATCATGCCCTCTGTCGCATGGCTAATTAGGAATCAGATGGTAATTAGGTTCCAGCTCCCAGACCCCCAATCCAACGCCCTCAGAAACACCGGACAGCTGGTATCTCGGTGTGTAATCACATTACAGATGTCCCTGGTCCTGCATTTCACACACAGCAGCAGGAAGGAATGGGGAGAACACCCAAGGGTCCTCCATCAGCTCCACGGAGAAAGCTGGCTGCCAGCTTCTCCTTCCTAACACTGTCACATTCGGTATTTTCTTATTAGCATGCTGGCATTTTCTCTTAGCAAGAACGCAGCATGGACAGGCTGTGTTGCGTTTCACATTCCGTAGGGTACTATTGATTTGCACTTTAAATGTCACACCAGGTTGTCGGGGAGCCTGCAATTTTAGCCAATCCTTAGCCATACCTTTTGAACTACTAATTTGTAAAGAATTATCTAGTATTTTTATTTCTCAAACAACACGCGGACAAGTCAGGTCCTCAGACAAGACCCCGGCACCAACGTGCTGTGCAAAACACTTATCAGAACAAAACTCAGTAATTATGTCAGGTTCGAGGTTTGCTCTGATTTTTTAGTGGAGGATAATACTTGGCAATTGAAGCATGATTCGTTTGCAAAGGCATCTGTTTATTTCCCCTTCTTTGCCAACCTTCCTCCAAAGCACTGGTGGAAAGATGCCAAGTGACTCAGTGGGCCTAGAATCTGTCATCAGGCTGCTTTGAATCACTATTCCTCTTTTTGGTGTTTTGTTTTTGTTGTTTTGTTGTGTTTCTTTTTTTGTCCTTTTACCTTCCTGATTGTATATTATGTACTTGATTTTCTAAAGCACTGTGAACTCTTGGAGCCTCTGCCCAAATTATTGGCACTACTATGTGTGCATAACTGAGGTTTGTAATGGTATGTATACACGTTCCTTGTACAATTTGAATTTAAACTGGCAAATGAATAGAAATTAAAGAAGTCAACAAAAAAAGCGCCTCTGCTCACCTGTGTACCACATGCTGGAAAGTGTCAATACTTCAGGATGGCAGAAGTCAAATATGTCATTTTAACGCAAATCAGAAGGAAAAGCTGCCTTCCACTTGCACAACGTCCCAGTTCCAGCAGCGCAGGGTAACTACTGGTCCTGGCTGCATGGAGAAGCAAAGCACCGAAAGAGCCCGTGGGCTGCTGAGGTCTGCAGGAAAATCCCTGTTCCCAGGTTTGCTCCAAAGCCACCTGAAGTTACTGGGCAAGTGGGCTTTGGATCAGATCCTCAGCGGGTAACTCGTCCAGACAAAAGCTCTCAGAAAAGAACCTTTTGGAAACAGGTCCTTCTTTTCGTATGATTAATGACTGGGAGGAAGTTGTTCAGTGCTGAATGTAACCATGAAGATTATCAGATGTCACAAGTCAGAGCCTGGGAAGAATGCCCTTGTTCCGGTAGCTCTGTCAGTATTTTGACAGATAGACACCAATAATCACCCAAACTCTCTTTGCGTGGTAACGACACTCCTGGTTGGCTAGCGATAAGACACAAAAGCAGCCTTTTAATTTCAGGCAGTGCAAAAAGCACTGAGAGGACTGAGATGCTGGAGCTCCCCCAGTAACTCAACTATCTGAGGTCAGTGTTTTCTGTGTAGGTCTGTCATGAGCGCTACAGTACGGCATCCTGTCTCTTGAGCAGTTTTTCAAGGTTTCTGCATTTTCTCAAATTCTGCCTGAAAGTCCCCAATGGCAGCCCGGGGGCTGGTTAGAATATCTGCTTCATTTGCGGTGCAGTTGTGAAAGGTAGATGTTCTCCTCCTGCTCACACACCAGTCTCGGCTGTTACGGGGCCAAGTGACTGGCTTCCCCATATGCAAACGCAGTGAGGCACCCCTGTTGTCCCTCTCTTTTTCCAAAAGGAAATCACAGAGGGTTTACGTGCAGCTCTGAGGGCACAGGAAACCCCTATGGACCGTCACTTCTCAGCACATCTTGAAAATATAAGTAAAATGAGAGGGTTATGAAATGACGGGAGGAAAATGTCAGCAGGATCTGAAAAAGAGACATAAGCACAGTACTCAATTGCAAAGCTGGGGAAATTGGTCGCTATATTTTCTAAGCAGCTGAAATGCAATTACAGTAATAATGATGAATCAGTTTAGCCCTGGGCTTTGCACTTTTTCAGCCCAGCTCCACTTTCTCCTTTTCTTTTTACATTTTATCATAATGATGTATACACCAGCTTATCAAAGACTGACAGAAGTTAGAAGCCTTTGGCAGCATGTTGTGGATAGTCATAAAGACAGAAGTGTTATCAGTAAGCTACTGACCTGCTGGATGCTACAATACTTTATTTTTCTATTTTCCATCATTCTCCAACTAATCCCTTCATAATATATTCTTAGCATAAAGTCTCACTGTTGGATATTTTTTATTTTGGTCTCAATGAAAGATGCAGGGGATGGCCCAAGACACTTCTTAGTCCGTTCCCTGCATGGAACTGCTTCTGCCCAGGGGCAGGAACACCGATTCCCTCTGTTCTGAGAGGCTGCTACAACCATTGCCTGCCCAGCAGAGCAAGGGAGTTGCTCAACTTCTGCAAGTTTTAATGGTGCAAGTTCCTGTGGGTGGAAACTCTCTCCTTTCTGCCACCTGCTTACCACAGTGGGCACAGACCCGAATGTTTTGTCACCATATTTTTACAGGATACAGATTTACCAGTTAAAATAATACTATTTTCTAACGATCCTCAAAGCAGCTCTTCTGATCAGACAACTCCTTAGCCCTTCTTTGCCCTGTGTTTTTCTTTTGTATGATGGGATAATTACTAGCATTAGAAGGAAGGATCTTTAGTGTGCTCATTAAGAAAAATATCTATGCTTTATTATTAAAAGCATTTGTCAGGCTGCATTGTTGTAGCAACTTAACGTGACACAGCTGAAAGTTGTCAGTTAAGTTTTCCAAGTAGGCACGATCTGTATAAAATATTTTGAACATTTTACTTACTTTTAGCTTGCTTGGCAAGCAATATGGACCTTAAGAATCTTTGTCTTTTAAAAATTAGAAAATAATGTAAGCAGACGTAAAAGAAGACTTCCAAACATTCTGCCTACACTGGTATATCTTCAATATTGGTGTCCTCAGCGTTTGCTTCCACGTACAGAAATGCCTTGCACAAACACAGTGTCATTCATCATCTGCAGAGGAATGCTCTGTGCTCGCAAACCCAAGCAGAACTAGTATGTTCAGTGCAAATTCTATACTCAAGTGCTGTCTGTCATTTCACAGATGGGCGCAGTATGTCTTCAGCTGATCTGCTGGACAAATCTGGGTTCTCACGAGTCAACTAGCTCACTCATCAGTGCTGAGCCAGGCTCAGACTGTTGTGCTCCTACCTGGAAACACTGTCCCCAAGGCCATTTGCAGTATTTGCTCAAAAGTGCTACTGTAGCTGTTCCACTGGAGCTGAAGTTCTTGGAGCCCCCTCAAACTTCATGTTTGGTTAGTCCTCTGATAATCACCTTGGTGAGCAGCCTTCGCCAAGACAACTTCTTCATGCTATGTTCCCTTCAACAAAGTGTCACTAGTAGAACCTCCTGTTAACACAGGGATACTACGAGACAAAAAATCTTAAGACTGTTGAAAATGTTCTGACTATATATATATATATATATGTAATAAAAATCTAATTATTTTCAAACTATTCATCTACCTTTCAAAGGGATCAGTCATTCAGGGCATCTGTGTTTCAAGTCCCATCAGGATGACCGGGTACCTCTCGGCTGGCAGATTTTAATCAGGGGAGCCTCACACCGTGCTGCCCCTGTTGTCCTCACTGCCTGCCGTTTGGATTAAATGAACAATGAAATAGCTGCATGGTGGAAGTGGAAAGAATGGAAGCACCTGCACAAAGAGGAGCACAGTATGAAAGCAATGGTCAGAGACATGTTTGAGCACAGCGTTCTGTTCGGGCATTGGTTAAAAATAACCAAAGGAAAAAGGGAACCAGAGTAAAAGGAGTAAAATGTCACAGTGAAGGATGGAAAAAACAGGAGAGAGAGGATGAAGAGAGCTGCTTTTGGATAGAAAGCTGGCTGAATGAGCCAGTTCGGAGTCCTGAAACTACCCTGTGTTTCATGATCCTCCTGTTCTTATGGGATCAGGACTTGTTTTGTTTTGTTTAAGTAATATCTGACCTTACTGTCAGTTTTTCATCATAACAGAAACAACCCACAAAGTCTGAGTTTGGCTGTTTGGATCACAAGAATGAAGTGTATTAAAGGTTACTTGACAGTAACAGGGGCAGGAAAGTGCCTAGAACAATTATGTTTTTGCCACTTCCACTGTGCCAGGTGCAGGATTGCACCTCAAATACGTGATGGGCAAAGGAACCAGCAGCTGTGGGAAGATGATCGGCGGGACTGGGTTGGATGATCCAGAACAGGGTGCTGACAGCCTGCACCCTGACCACATGTAGATTTTAAATGTGCCCTTACCAAATACAGGCAATAACTGAAATGACATTTGGGTTGTGACTGCACCCCAAAGAGTATCTTTCCACATCAGCTATCCCTTTTCTCTTCTTCAAAGGCCAACGAGTAGTTCAGTGACTGTGTCTCCAACAGCAAGAGAAGTCTGGAAAGGACTTTTTGGGTCCTCAGGGTCAGTTCTCAGCTGTTGGTGGCAACTGCATCAAGGTAAGGCAGCTCTGGAAGGAAGATCCAGAGCCTCTGGACTTGAGCTGTTGGAAGCTCCGACGTTCTCATGTTTCAGCCCAGACTTTTCATGGCCACCGGATACTTGTTTGCTCTTACGCTAACATCACCCTTGCTCTTAAGGGAGATGTGTTTACTTCTGTGTTTACTCCCTGAAGTTTCATAGAGAGTGACCGTATCCCTTCTCAGCATTCATTTTTTTTTGGCTAAAGAAATTATGTCAAAATCTTTACATAAGAAAAACTCTGGATTACCCTGTAATTATCCTCCAGTCACATTTTGTCTCCCTTGATTGAAAGTGACCAGAGCTGCATGCATAGTTCCAGAGAAGGCTGCAGCAGAGCTTTGTATAATGGTGCTAACATTTTCCCCTTGTCCTGGAAATATCTCAGTTGATACATGCTTTTTGTTAGAGCTGGTTCCTATTGGGAGTTCTCAGTCATCTTGAGATCAACAAATACACCCAGATTTTTCTCTTCTTCTGTCATTTCCAACTGATGAGCTCCCAGCTCACAGCAGAGATTCTTGTTCGCAATTCCCAAGTGCATGACCTTGTACTTTCCACTATTAAATTTCATCCCATTTCTAATGTGCCAGCACTCAATGTTATCCAACTCGTCTGGCAATACAGATATTCCCTCTGAACTGCTGCCGCCTCCCAACTTTGTGCCATGAACAAATGCTGTCAGCTCACTCCTACCTTTTGTTCCAAAACCTGCCTGAAAAATATTGTGTAAGATGAAAAGACTGCAAGAAAAGGTTTGCTGGGTCAGCCTGATGGTCCCTGCTGTCCAGTACTCCATCTCTGAGAGGCAATCAGAGCTGGGCACAGGAGCCAGCCACTTTCTCCTATCCCTTCCCTCAGCACTCATTAATTTATTTAATACATTTTTGAGCCTGCTGACAGTCTTGCTCCAAATAATTTCTTAAAGAGCACAGCTCCACCTTCACCGTCTACCTTTCCACCCAAACTATTGTCATCTCTGTCACTAATTTCTTACCTATGGAATAGCTCCCCAGATAAACTATTGGCCATGTGGTGTTGTATCTGATATCTTACTAAATCCACCTAGATCACATCTATTGCATATCCATTGCCTAGAAAACAATTATCGAAGAAAGGTGTCAGTTTAATGTTATCTATCTCTGGTACAGAAATGTTGCATTTTACTTTATTTACCACTTACTTGTCTGTCCCCAACTACTTTTTTTTTCCTTTACATTCATTTTAAAGCTTCCAGTGTTCCTGAGGTCAGACAAACAGGTGTGTAATGACTGAATTGCTTTTCTTCCTCCTGGTTAAGAACAGATAGTGCTTGGGTGGCTCCTCAGTAAGTCATTAACACTCTGACAAATTAAAAAACTTTGTACAGATGAGTGAGGATATATTCCAGGTTTGTCAGAACTATAGGCTTGGGAACACCTTATTCCCTGAGCTGCGCGTCAGGGTCTCATGGGCCTCACTCTCCCTTTGGGTACAGAACTCTTACTTCCATAAAGTAATTCTCTTTAGCTATCATCCTTTTCCCCAGTTGTCATAGAAAATAGTGGCAAAAGTCATTTAACATGGGGCCATACCGAATATTTATTAAAAAATAAATTGGAATACAAGAAATGGAGATAGTTAGAGCACAAGACGTAGACACTCTGCCTGCAATCCATTTAAGCATATTGGTAAAGATAACACCAAAGAAGACAATTTGTGTCACTGAAATAAGCAACTGGAAGCTTTTCCTCAGTCCTTGCTGTCACGGTGATGGCACTCCAGCTTGTTCCCCCTCTTTAAAAAACAGAAGGAGCAACCAGCAGGTTATGCTGTACGGAAGCCCTGGGTCTCCAGGATTCAGTTTCCTGAAGTAGGTCACATTTGATCTTCTTCCAGGCATGCTGCAGAAGCAAACAATTAACAAGGAGTTTTCAAAATTCACATTCTGCTTCTTAATGCTGTCAACACATGTCCTTTTGAAATACAGCTATACTGGTAGAACTTTTTTCATTGCTTTTAGGTATAAACAAGCCAGGAATTCTGTTTTTCCCTTCAGTTACCTGTATTTCTTCCAAAGTTCCTCTGAAGGTACATATTGACTTTTAGATCACATTTGCATTCAGATGATGATTTGTTGTTGGAAAAAAAACCCTTCAGAGGGGCTCATTAACTTCCTTTCAGATGTTTACTGTCCCCAACCAAGGGAACTAAACTAGAAAACAACTCACCGTGTGGCTTATATCTGAGTCTAAAGACACTGGGATCCTATATTTTGTATTGTTCTCTCCAAACATTAATGCCATTTCCAGCTTAAATATGACTTAATGACAGACTGAAGTCCATCTGTTACAATGACTAGCCTTGGACTCAGAGGGAGAGTCCTGTGGATAATTTAGGAGTACATTTTATAGTTACTTGCAAGCAAGTATTTCATTTCAGATCAAGGCAACCATGAGCAGGTGGAACTATCTCTCAGAAGTACAACCTGACCTACATACTGTATTGTAAATTAAAGATATGTATAAAAATAAAGCATTAACGATCCACCACATTTGCAACAAGACCCAGATATGAATTTTGCAGCTGAAAAGGAGCTCCTCTGTACAAGGCTTCGCTAAGGCTTCATTTTGGAAGCTGGGATGCTTCCTGCTGACCCTTCCCTGCTATCTGCACTCTCTCAAGCTCTGTGGTGCCCTTCTGCTGCTTAGCACTCCTATCCCTTTTGCTTTATCGCTTTTCTCCCAACTTCCATGTGTTTTTTGGCTCCTGCAGCTCTTGTTGGCTCCCTGCTCTCCATTACCTCATGCCGCAGGAGCTGCAGGCGGCTCAGGGTGGCTTGGACAGCGCGTCAACCCATGGCAAGGGGCCACACATGTCCCTGCAGCTGAGCTGAATGTCACAGAAGCAAAGGAAGGCATCGACCTGCGTGTAAGAGTGGCGGTTAGCCAAGTTTGCTGTTTCTCCAAAGGTTTTACGAGAGCTCCTGAGGAAGGCCCGACTCCTGCGGGCTGACCCAGGTTCACAGAGCCTCACACCTCGACCACCACATTACCCTGCCGCCTCAGCAAGGCTGCCAAGCACAGACTGGGCTGGCTGTGCCTAGTGAAACACTATGAGGAAAGGATGAGCATCCCCCCCGTACACACATAGAGAGGAAGGGGTGAGCATCTCCCTATACACACACTGTGAGGGAGATTTTATTGCTCTCTGCAGCTACCTGGAAAGGAAGTGGTGGGGAGCTGGGGGTTGGCCTCTTCTCACAGATTACTAGTGATAGGGCCAGAGGGAATGGCCTCAAGCTGTGCCAGGGGAGGCTCAGGCTGTAAATGAGGAGACATTTCTCTCAGAAAGAGCAGCCAGGCATTGACATGAGTTGCCCAGGGAGGTGGTGGAATCAGTGTCCCTGGGGATGTTCAAGGAGAAGTTGGACCTGGCACTTCGGGACATGGCTCAGTGGGTGACATTGGTGGTAGGGGGTGGTTGGAGCAGATGACCTCGGAGGTGTCTTCCAACACTCATGGCTCCGTGATTCTAGGATTCCCTGTGCCCATGTCGCTGCCCCTCTGAGGGACATGGCTGTAACCACGCGTCTGTCCCCATGCAGGGGGCCACAGGCAGCCTGTAGGTACAGCATCCCACCAAGAGCATGAAAATAAATTAATATATATATATATATTGGGGATTTGACTTGCACCCACAGCATTGTCTTTTAGGGGGAGGAAAAATCACAGTCCCTGGGGGTGTTGGACGTGGTGCTTGGGGACACGGCTTAGTGGGTGACACGGGTGCTAGAGGGATGGTTGGACCAGACGATCTCTGAGCTCCTTTCCAACTTTAACGATCCCACGACTCCACACGTCAACGAAACCTCGAGCCTCCCATCGCCCCCCTCACGGAGCTGCGGGAGGGCGGCAGCGCCGCCCGCCCGGTCCCTCCCCGCGGGGGCCGGGCCGGGCGGGGGAGAGGCGGCGGCGGAGGCGCGCTCCCGCTCCCGCCCCGCCCGCCGTGCCCGCGCCTCGCGGCCGCCATGTTGTTGTGGCGGTGAGAGGAGGCGGCGGCGGCAGCCGGAGCCCAAGGAGCCGGGCCCAGGCAGGCGGCCGAGCCCCGGGGACCGGCTGTGGGGGAGGCCCCGCGCCATGCCCGGCCCTGCCCCGCGGTAAGGAGCCGCCGGGGCCCTCCGAGGCCGCGGTTCGGGGGCGGGCGGAGGGCCGGGGCCTGGCGGGGGGGTGGTCGGGCGGGTGGCTGGGGGCCGCGGCCCCGCACGGCACGCCCCCCGGCCTTCGCCTCAGCCTTCTGCTCCTCCTTGTCTTCCTCCCCTTCCTCGTTTTCTTCCCCGGGGGGCTCGGGCTGCTGGGTGGGGGATCCCGCCTGGCCCCGCCGTGTGGGCCTCACCCGGCTCCGGCCGCCGCCTCCACGGCCCTGTCGCCGCGGCTGCCTCCCGGCCTCCCTCCGGGCCTGCCTCCTTCCCTCCCGGCCTCCTTCCCTCCCTCTTCACCTCTCTCGCCTCGTCCCCTGCCAGGCTTCTCCTGCTGCCGCTTCCAGGCACCCCCCGGGGTGCTGGGGGCCGAAATTCTCCTCCCGTCCCCCCCCGTGGCAAGATCCACTGAGGCTTTGGGTGTTCCTTAGTGGGCTGTGGGGGCTCTAACCGTGCCTCTTCCCCGTCTTCTTCTCTCGACAGCTCTGTTCTGTTGGTGGGATCCGAGCAGATGTTGCCCTTCTCTGGTAAGTGGTGTTTTGTGCTGCCCTCCCCCCCGGCCCCAGGTGTGAAGCCTTTGTGTTTTGGTTAAGTGGAGCTTTGGCTTTTGCGTGTAGTTGTTCCCCTTTCTAATAGGGAATGTCGTGTTATCAACAGGTGAGCTCTGGTGTTCCCTCACATCTCTCTGTACAGGAAACTGATTCTCTCGTCGTGCACGCTTCCCTCCCTGGGGGAAGGCTGGTTATGAGCTCCTAACTCCTGCAGATTTTATGTATGAGAACTGCTTTTCTCCTGTCCGAGTCCCCCACCTGTTTGTTTTCTTGTGCCATGAGCCCACACGATCGTGTGCAATAAGGGTTCCTTTTAGAGCATAGCGTGGCTGGGAGATCACAAAGTAGCGCTGAGCGTAGAGGTACAGCTTAGCTTCACGGTGAAAATAAAGGGATAGCTTAAATTCCTAGGTTGGTTCATCGGGAAGGGATGGTAGTGTGGCTGAAGGAACTATGGCAGGCTTTCTGCAACACCTGTCATGCTTGGAGCTTTAGGTAGAGGGCTGAGGCGCTTCTTGCCTGCTCCTAAAGAAAGGCTCCTAGTATTTGAAAGTCTTCAGGTGGCAGAGAAGGAGCTCATATGAAGGAGCGCTTGTAGATAACTCGAAGGGAGGAGCCTTGACATCTGATACACACATCGCTTCGGCTGTGGTTTTAGAGGAGAGAAAAAAGGCTTTCTTTCATAGTACAGGAAATACTGTGGACTCTAAGTGTTGAAATTTTCTGCAGATAAGTGAAGGCGGGGCATGGGATTCTGAAATGCTTCACCGAGAAGTTTGGGTGCCTGCTTCGGAGTCTGGGGAGGGGCAAACGTGCGGAAACGGTCATGTTGAGCAGTGGTGGGTTTGGGCAATAGCTCCAAAAGGTGCTTGTCCTACTTCAGGTTATAGACTTCAGATTATAGGCTTCCAGGAGTGATACGTTGAGTCAAGCTGGTTCTCTTGCTAGCCGTGCTACGGGTACCTATTCAGGATATCGCTAATGTCTGTTGCTGCTAGGTAGAAATGAGGAAAATGATAGCCAGCTTCAGAAATGATGTGCAACCTACAGGTGATCCCTGTGGGTGGAATAGGCTGTCTTGATAAGCTCTTGTTTTCTTGCAAAAACGGCCATCCGCAGCTGAACGAGATGCGAGTGCAGCGTGCCCGAGCTGAAGGCAGAGGATACGGCGCTTTATCTCCGATCTTGTTCCACCTACATGCCACGCAGGGCGGTGGAGACAAATATGTTGTCAGCCCTTCAAGAGTAGGAGGACTGAGCAGTGCTCTGCTGGCAATTAACGAGCGCACGTGGAGTAACGTAAGGAGAAGGGTGGCGGTAGGCTGCTGGAGCCATGGGATGAGCCTGACGAGGCTGCTGGAGCAAGGGAGAAGGAATTGTCCCTGCGGAGTGAACGGGAGCTGGACACCAGGGACCGGCCTCTCCTGCTTGGCAGCGGTGGTGTCTTTGAGCTCGTGCCCGCAGGTGGTGCGATAGCGCTCAGAGAATGGAAACCAGAGCGAAAATCCCAGGTACTGGAACGTGCCTTTGTTCCATAGTTGCTTTCATTGGCTGAATCAATGGATGTGCCTTGTAAACGGTTCTTTCAGAATAAGCTCCCCAGCACTGAGTTGTCTAACCCTCTTCTTTGCTGGGGTGGGCGACTGTTTGGCCTTCGTCTCTAGCTAGAGTGCCGGTGCTGTGCAGGGCTGCCTCGTGGGTCCCGTGTGGGTTCTGCATCTCCAAATGAGCTTCCCGACTTTCAGTTCCACCCCTCTTGTGGATGTTGGTGCCGTAACTTGCCAACGCTTTTAAGAAAGCTTTGGGAATATGCCCAGCACTCAAATAATGCTGTAATTCTTGTAAGGAACCACATTTTTAAGGCCGTTACTCCTTTATCTTTGGGAAGTTTGAAGATTAAAGGGTGAGTGAGTGGCTTGTATGACAGACTTAAAAGTGAAGTTTGTGCTAGTTTAGGAGTTGAAATTCTGACTTCTTCCTAAGGCTTGCTCTGCCCACTGAAGAACTGAAGACCTCAGCTTGCAGTGCGCTGTAACTTCTCCCTCGGATGCATTAATCCTGAGCGGTGCTGTAGCCAGACGGGTGTACGGACTTGCACGTGTGACAATTTCTCGTCTGCTACTTGTGGGATGGGCGAAGTCACAGCCTGTGGCATCGTTTGGTGTCGACTTCTTATTCAGAACGTAGCTGGGAACAGAAACAGCCAAGACGTTCTCAACTATCCACCCCAAAGGCAGGGGATGCAGCTGGCAGAACGTGCTGGTTATCGCAGGACACGCGTTGTAAGCTGGAGGGAAAATAGCCCGGACCTGGCCTTCCCCTGCTGCTTACCAGCTTCTGCTGGTGGCGTAAAGGAGGCGAACGCCCGGTGGCCAGGGCAATTCTAGGAGGTGATGTTTTGTGCCATAAGGCGGTCCTCAGCTCAGTCTGCTGATCAGAACGAGGGGGAAAACACCCTGCAGCAGCAGGGCAGAAGAGTTATTAGAGAAAGCAGCGGTAGCTTTACCTTCAGTCTGTCGCTGTGCAGCGGGGTTGTGTCGCTGGTGGGAGCTGGGGGTGCTTTGGTCGCCTTCAGGAAGCAGCAGCGTCTGCCTGGAAGGGAAACGTTGGAGCGGCAGCGCTGCACCGTGCAACGTGAGCCAGGGAAGAAAAGCAAAGGCTTTCTGGAATGTGAATTGAAATAGGTAAGTTATTTCTGGAGTCGTCGTCCACGAAAAATACCTGTTTGTAAAGGATTAACTCAAAATACAGTTGCTGATACTTAGCATCGGTTTGTCAGCTGGAATACCTCTGGCTGAGAACTGTCATCTGAGGCGTAAGAAGCAGCAGCTGGGATGAGCAAATCTGGAGTAACTTTTGACTTCAGTTCTCCATCCATTTGTTCTCCGGCTTAGGAAGAGCCGGGCAGTGGGCACCGCCAGGGCTTGTAGCACTCGGGGGTCTCGAGGAGCGTTGGGGCTGGTCCCAGCTGCGAGCCCTGAGCCTGGCCTGGCCAACGCTGCTGGCAGCTGCGGAATTGGCTTGAAGCTGGAACAAAATTAGAAACTTGGTGCGAGCCCTCCTCTCCTTTGGAAGAGCTGGGTGTTTGAAGGGCAGCTGGAACAGCCCATCGCCCTGATGGGTGCCTTCGTTACAGCCAGGGCTGTTACAGGTCTCGGGAGATCGAGAGGCAAGGTGCCTCTGAATTCCAGAACGCGGCCTAGAGGATGGTTAATACGTGTTGGAAAGGTGATGCGTTTGTGCCCTGATAACTGAATTTGATTTCTTTTCTCCCTTGTCCTCCTTCCTGTTGTTGCTGTTGACCTCAGACTGCGTTCTGTGCTCGCCTGTTTGCTTCGTGGTCCAATTACTCCCGCGCTTTCTGCAGAGTGACAGTTTCCGTAGGGTTGGGCAGGGTTTCTGCACAGCATCTCCTCTCACGTGGTGGCTGCTACCGGCTCCTGGCGAGAAGTTGAAGCCTCCAGTGTGAGGAGAGCTCCACAGCTCTTCTGCTCTGTGGGCAAGCACGGGAATGTCAGAGGTCTCCGAGCGCTCTCCTCTTTGTCTGCCCATGGCTGAGCTTTAAAATAAGACGCAGTGGTTGGGTTTTTAACGTATCCATTTAAATGTTCTCTTCCTGCTGGATTAGGTCCGTGAGAAGATCCTGTCGGACCCCACGAGGCTGGAGCAGGGCTTGGGTACTTGGTGTCTTGACTGGGACAGTTTTGCAGCTGCACACATCCGCAGCTGGAGGCATGTCATAAGCTCGAGGCTGAGCATACTCGGGGAACGTTGGATATCTTGATTTTCTGGGATTGCTTTAATTTCAGAACTGAAGTTATTCTTTTCTGGTGCTGTCTCTAGCAGATCTGCAAGGTCTACCCTATCAGGTCCTACTTTCTTCAGCCATTACTGGGAAAAGAATTGGAAAAGATACTGTTTAACTTCAGTGTCAGCTTCCTACTTTCCAAGGAAGCAACATTGTCAAAGTAACCTACTGCTTAGGTCCAACTTTCCCATGCTATGCGTACCCTATCTACTGGGCTAAGACTTCTAGGGAAAACTCTTGTCTGTAGTCTTTCTTAGCCTGTTTTATGAGCGTGGAAAGGTTTTCCTTCGGGAATACTAGTGGAAAGAGATACATCAGGGTTTGGCTGAGATTTCTGAAAACAAAAAGGCTTGAAATAGAGATCTCTGGCTAAGGTGCCTGGCCGTAGGATGAAGTGTCCTGCGCGTATGAATCTCAATAGTTCCTTTAAGTGTTCCTGCCTGTTCTGGTGCAGTTTGAGGCTAGTTCCTAGGACACAGTCAGTATGGGGGGAGGTAATGCACTTCAGGTTGAATTTGTGGAGGAAGACAGTTGCATTGCCGTAATGAAGCCTTTGTAGCTTTCCCTTCTGATCCCGGGGCGCGTGCCCTGCTGCAGGCACGACAGCGGTGCTGTTAGCGCTGTTTTCTGTCGCCCTTCTGGGGGCCTCGTTTGCTTCTCCTGCTTTGGGACTAGAAACTAGGGCTGCATTCATTCTGTACCGCTACCTGAGAGAAAAGAGCTTCAGGAAGAAATAAAAATAGTTTCTCTTTGCCTGTGCATTTAAGAGAAGGTTTTCACTCAGACTCGACAGAACAGGACTTCGCTCCGGTGCCGCTTTCTGTCCTGGAAGTGCCTGGGGGAAGCTGCTCGGTGCTGCCTGGGTGAGAGGACAGAAATGCCTGTCTGCTGCAAAGCGCAGCTGGAAATGGGGTCTGAAGACGAGATACATTTGGCTGGCTTTCTGATTTCATTAAGGTAAAAACGTGGCTGAAAGTATTGGAAGGGGCGCGTGTGAAACTGAAGGCGGAATGGAAGAAGTGGCAACAAAAAGAAGGAGCAACCTGAGGTTAGGGACAACTTAATTGCACCTGCCGTGCCTGCGCTGTCAACGTGAGTGTTAGCAGCTCCTGGAAGTGGTTGTGGCAAGGTTTGAAATCGGAAAGTGTTTCTTTGGCATTTCCTATCTGGTTTTCAGCCAGGAACCCAGCAGCCTGACTCCTCGGTTTCTCTGCAAGTAGATCACGAAAGGGAGCGAGCTCGTTGCTGTGGCTGGCTGATTTCATCTCTTGTAGCCATAATTGACCTAAATATGTACCTGGGAAAGCTCTGCTTACCGCGTTGCTATCTGTAAGCTTGTAATTGCTATCATTGAAACTCAAAGCGGAGATAAAACGAGGTGCTGTGAAGTTCTGTCACCCCTAATTACACCTGATGGGACGCTCGCTTTGAGACCTCTCCAGACACAGTTCTGGGCCTGCTGAGCTGAACTCTTTGGGTTCGCTCATCTCCCACCTTCGTGTGGTCTCTGTCTTTCAGAACTACTGTTACCAAAGCTCCCTTCGACTGTTCTGGGGGTTCTGTAAGTTCAGGCTCTTAATATTTGTGTACTGCCAAAGAACCGATGAGCAAAAGGGGAAGCTACAAGATCAAAGCTCACCTGCGTATCCCAGAGGCAGATTTGCTTGTAAATTAATGAGAGGACATTGCTCCAGCCCTCCTGTAGTGGGTTTGCTGGGGTTTGAATAGAGCAGAAACGCTTCCTTGAGTCCTGTGAGCTGATAGCTTTGCTTTTATTCAGTTTGAGTTTATGTACTTCTCTCATGGCAGTAGTCGTGGCACTGTTGTGCGCTAGCTGCAAGCTCTCCTTGTCTCCAGCATCTTCGTGGTGCACTGATCAATCCAATCCTGCTTCTGGGAATGTGGCTGGTGGACGCAGGCATTGCTAAACGTCTGATCCAAGAGACCTGACTGAAGTGCCTGGACGTACTGCGCTCCTGGGAGCTTTTTATTTGCCTTTAAATGGAAGCAGAAAGCAAGCGAAGCCTATTTAATGTAAGCTTGCAGGTTTATTGCCTCTGCCTGCAGACCTTGTTCCCATCCGAGCACTGTGCGTGTTTTTCCTGAGTGGATAAACTTTGCATCAAATGAATGACTAATCCTTATCAGACCGGCGTTCATCTTTACAATTAAGAGTTCCTGCTCTTTAATTGCACGGTGATTGGACTCGCTAGTCATGAGTACGTTTGAGAGCTCAGATTCTTCATTCTCTCTCAGTGCTGGTAGCAGGAATTTGCTGTGAACGGGGCATTATATTCTGGTTGGATACCCATTATAATTAAATTCTCATCTTTGTCTATGTTCAGTGAACCTTTCTTCGAGCAGCTTCCAAAAGAACGTACCTTTTTGCACTTTGGGAAAATCTGAACTCGGGGAAAAGGGGGGAAGATGGGAGCGAGGTCAGTATCGTGAGGTCTGCTAGGCTTTCCTTACAGGTTTGGCTAATGGATTATGGTCGAGGCATGGTTGTTTTCTAACGCAGAATACAATAGCTTGCTTGTTTTCTTTTCCTTTGGACTGGAATCTCTTAATCCCTTTGGGCTCAAGTGTGAGTATCACATGGTTTGGAGGTGTTTGGTTTGCCTGGCTGCTGCGGAGCATCCCTGTGCGTAACGGATGAGTAGATCAGGACAGCAGGGAGAAGCAGCATGGGAACGTTCGGTTTTGGAGACAGATGTTTAATGCTTTGTGGGTGGGAGTTCTGGCAGAAATAAGGGCCAGTGGCTGGCCCGTCGTGCTTCTTGCTGCCCGGAGATCGGCCTTCTGCTCTAAAAGTCCTAGCTCGTAAAGTGCGCTCCAGCTTTTGAATATACTGATGGTATCCTCATACCACCTCCAGGTGCTCAAACCGTGTTTGAGGGGATTCGGATGGAAACTTCCTTGCAGGAGAGTTAATCCATGGTCCTTTGAGAGCCTGACTGTGTGGGACATTGGAGGGTTCCTGGCTGAGTGATCGCTCATAAAGGCTCCTTGAAGTAAAAGTATTGTAAGCGTTCACAAGCAGCTCGTCTCACACAGGAGCTTCTCAGAGAGCTTCAGGACGGTAACAACACACCCGGTCACTGCAGTGTTGCTTTCTCTTCACTTCCAGCTTTAGTAGCTGGGCCTAAAATGTTTTCCACTTATCTGAAAGTGGCATTTTAGCTTTTAAAGGGTAGAAATAATGCTGGTGCTTGGTGAAGGAACTGCCAAACACTGATCTCTAGTGAAAGGACGAGATGAGTACATCATTGGGGCTTCCTAAAATGACTCGGTTTGCAGCATTTAGGGAATTTACTGTTCAACGGTGTGATGCTGACCTGAGGATGGAAGCAAACTCCACAGATTCAGAAGATACACATCTTGGCTGTGGGTGCTGCTTTTGCCAAATTCGGTGCATTAAGCACCAGGTCGCTGTTGCTCTGCTTGGAGTAGCTGCAGTAACTGATGGTAGCAGCAGCTGAAGCCTGCTTCTTCCCAAGCTGTTGCGCTTGGGTTGAAAGAAACGCAAAAAATATTCAGGGGGCTCTAGTCCTGGTGGTTCTGCTCATCAGGAAAGCAAAGACCACTGCTCTGGACCGAGGTGTTGACACGCAAGCTGGTTTAAGAGCTGTCTGGCTTTCAGTTGCTCGGCCCCTCGAAGTCCTCTGCAGTCTTTCTGCCACCTGGGCGCTTCAGAGAGCTCTTGGTCGGCCAGTGACATCCTGCCAAGGGGCCGAGGATGGGAACGGCTCAGTAATCACTGAGATAAGAGCAACGCCAAACCTGCTGTTAGCAGTGATTCACCGTGGAGTGGGAAGCAGCCCTGAAACCTGCCTGATGCGATGCCTGCCTGCGGAGGGTGGTTCCGTTCGGTGGTGTCGCTGCTGGCTGCTGCCCGAAGGGGCCGTGTGCGGGTTCGTCTGGAGTTCTTGGCCCACGGAGCCGTGGCCAGAAGAAGAAGGGCTTTTGCTTGATTGTATAAGGTTGGTGTAACAGGGACGCTGAGCTATTTCTCACTTTCTTGTCTCAAGCCTAGTTCTCGTTAAGCTGTTTGTATAAGGCACGAGTTCAGGTGCTCCTGGCCTCTGAGGGTCACGCCCAGAGAGCAGTGCTATTAAACTAATAGTCTTCTTGCATCATTCCTTAGACGGTGAGCTCTCATTCAGCGCTAAGGTATGAAGACTTTTCCTCTTGCATAAGAAGACTTGATTTGTTCTGGTTGAGGAAGAAACAGTTTGGCAGCTCACTAAAGGGTAAGTTGTGTGCTGTTGTGCCCCGTAGCTTCTTTTTCTAAGCATTACGATTTCAAGTTACTATCCAGCTTTCTAAACTGTCTTAGTACGTCCGACTACCTGATACTAGAGCAGTGATTAAGCAGCTGCAGTGATACCAGGTCAGCCCTTGCTGAATGCAGTCCCTTTACTGCTTCTGGCATTCGTTTTGCTTTTAGATGCAATTTGTTTGGCATTCAAATTAGAGACCTAGTAGGGCTAAGCCTAAATTGCTTGAACTTATTTCAGGGGCCTCAAAATGATAATACGGCTTAATTCCTAAATATCTCTAGCTGTTCTTGCTTTTTCCAGTTGTAAAATTCAGAACTCTTCCTAGTTTTAAAATTCAGTAGTAATTCCCTAGGGACTAAAATTCAGTTTTTAGTCTAATCACGCCACCATGTTAAACCCAGCAGAACAGGTAATGTGCTAGTTTAAAAAAAATAAAATAAAAACTTCAGAAAACCCTGCAGATTCAGTAATACCTTTTGAGCTAAGTGACTTATCGTAGGCAAGGAGCCTACGTTACAACATGCCCTGTCAAAAGAAGTCAGTCTCAAGTATAACTCGTATCATGGAAGGAGCAAGAAGGGTTTAAGGTTTTTGTGCAAGAATTGCTGTGTTGGAAGTAAGCACATAGGCTGAGGAGAATCTAGTTAGGTTGACAGCTTCAAAAAAGGCATAACGCCAAAAAAACCTTCCAAAAATTTGTGTTTAAGCTCTACAATTCTTACAGTGAATCTTGCCAAGACAGGTAAGAATTCGTAGAGCTAGAGTGAATTTCCCAGCTGGGTGTGGAGACCAGAATGCTTCAGCAGGTGGAGAGAATACTCGAGTGTTCAGGTAGATTGTCAGCCCCAGTGGTTTTGGTGCTGGAAAGTTGTGGGATTTTTTTTAAGGAGTCTGAAGATGTGGCTGTGAAGTGTGTGTTTGTGGTGCATGGAGCCAGTTGGGCGCTCCACTGCTTGTAGGAGGTGAGCTTTTGAACTTTCATGAACCAGTGAACAGGAAGCTTTGAAGTGGCGTTCTAGCTCCAGTTTCCTAGAACTTCAGGCCTCCTAGCTGGTTCTGGAAAACTTAGGAGGAAGAATAGTGTCCCTGTGTGCGCTTGGTTTTCTTAAGATCCGCTTGGTTATTTGTGGCTCGTTAAAATGTAAAAGGTAAAGAATTCCCTCGGCCCGATTTAAGGATGGCTTGCAGAGCTGACTGGTGGTAAAACAACTCAGTGCATCATGTTTGCAGAAGAAAACAATCAAAATCGTATTTCAATGGAAGCGAGTCGAGTTCTGTGACTGTTCTCCCCTAGGTGACTTTCTGCTAAGTATTGCTGAAAGACTTGACAGATTCTGCATGTTGAAACAGATATGATGGATTAAACGTGGCTGAGGAATCTCCTGCTTATTAGCTGGCTTCTGAGCAGCTGCTTTACCTGTAACCCCTCAAAAATCAACACTGATGACTTAGATACTTTGATTTTAAGAACATCTTAACCAGAATTCTTGGAGTTTAAACAACACACGGATATTTTTATGGCATGAGAACGTGGAAGGGAAAGTTGTGAATCTTTCTGTGAAGCTGAGAATCCATAATCATGCTGTGAGTGACAGCTCAGCCTCTAAATGGAATTCAGAGCATCTTTGCCATGTTATAAAAAGCTCGTTGCTTGGTGCTGCTCTGTTCCTTCAGCATAGAGCTTTTTGTAACCTTTAAACTCTGCGAGTATAGAATAGGAATTTCTCCTGTTAAAACCTGCATTTGTTTAAAGAGCCACCTCCTGTGTACTCACTGATGTCCCACATCTCTAGATTTCAGTCATTTAAATACCAAGGTGTGTGTCACTCCAAACTTACTTGGTAAGCTTTTTTTAAACAAAGAAATAACACCTGAGCTGTAGCAAACAAAACCGTGCCTATTCTGCCAAGCCTTTTTCATTCTTCGGTTTTACTATAGTGTTGAACTCCTGAGTTAGTATTTAGGAGCTGATCTGCAGGTGACTTGTCTGAGAAATTCAGGAGATTCTTCCACGTACTTCTTGGATGAGGGGCATCTGACTTCAGCATTATCTTTCAAGGGATGTGTTTTACAGCATTTGATGTTATTTTACAGGTTTTCTGTTTGGCAAGAAAGGGGAAAAGTCTTTCCTGGTACCTACTCTGCCAGTTTTGATTAGATGAGATACTCTAGCATGTACTGGGTAAGAGGATCTTAAAAATGAAGTGTCTGAAGTAGGTTGAGTGGAAGGGTCCAAAGGCTCCAATTCTGAAGAAAGAATTAAGCGTACTTTGCCTAGATAGGCTTGTCCCACTTACAAACCTTACAGAATTTTGGAAGGGAGAAGCAGTCTTAGTCTTTTGTGGTAGTTCGTAAAGCTTTCACAGAACTGCTGCTGATATTCCCACCACCTGCTCAGTCAAGGTAAGCTCGTACGTTCATCACAGCTCACACGCGGCTTTTCTTCCTTCCAGTGCTCTGTCACAAGTGACGCAGCCTGCTTGCAGGGGGATTTGGGGTAGAAACCTGCATCTTAACCTTTTATTTCCCCAGTTGCTTCAGTCCCATGCATCTTCAGTTTAACATGCCCTGTTCAGCATGACCGGCCTTACATACTCCGAGGGGGATTTCTTTGTGCAATGCTTCTAGACAAAGAATGCTGCAAGAAGAGCATTTAACAAGTGCTTCTGCTGTATTCATCCTGCCTCTGTAGCAAAAGTGGCCTCTATCCTAAAGTGAAATTGCTGGCATACAGCAGCCTTCCCTGGGTAGAGTGCTGCTAGTGTGGTGTCCTCCAGGCTAGGTACCAAGTGCAAGGCTGCTGTGCAGATCATGCGACAGAGCTAAGAGCACTGGGTGCCTGAGGGTGCTGCAATGCTGGCCTGAACTTCTGCTGCAGGAAGGCCTGGATATTGAAAGGGAAGGCCTTGCTACTCATTTCAAGTTACCCTCAGAAATACAACTTCTTTATCTCAGGCAAACTGAGCTTAAAAGCGTCACCTGCAGCACAGGCAGCTCGGAGGGCTTCACGTACCTGTGGCACCACTTGAGCTCTGCCGGAGATTTATGCAGGAAGTGGAAGCAGATGCATTCCTTTTCGGAGCCCCATCTTATTAATTGTTAACTGAAACAGTTGAATTGCTGGGTTTTGGTATTCGTGGTACCGTTTGATATCTTAGTTGATAATGTTCGTGTGTTTTCCACAGATAAGATGTGCTGACTCCTTGTGGGTTAGGGAGCAGTACTGGATTTGTAGATGTTAAGATGGCAACATACATAATTCAGTCGCTAGAGCTAGTGCGCTGAAACTTCCTGCTGGGAAGTTACTCAGTAACTTGGTTTTGGTCACTGAGCTGCAAGTAATAACGCTGGTGAACTTAGCAAGGTTAAATGAAAAATGTACGAGCAACAAATGTCTATTTTGGAGCCTGTTCCTAGGGGTAACAAAGCCTTCCTTGGTAACACTACTTGTGCAGATACTCACGTGGCTGTGACAAGACGAAGGATTTTGTTGCTCGTGTTTAATGCCTGTGCAGTTAGGACCTTATCTCTTCTGAAGCTTCGTTATACCTTACCTGTAGGCGATGTGGTTACTGGAATGCTGCAGGCATGATTCCCTTCAAACTTCTGGCGAGGGAAATTGAACGTATGCGTTGCTGTGTTCGCTCTGGTGTAAGTTACTCCAGAGCATTGGCAGATCCTCCTCTGTGGGATCGTGTATCACTTTGAGGGAGAAGCTAGTCTGCTAGCACACTTAATCTATTTTTGATTTGTCAGGATCTCAAAGGTAGAAACAAAAAGCACTTTGTCCTGGCTAGTCTCATGAAGACGGATGCTTGAATCCCTCTTTCTAGTCATCTGTTCAGTTATTTCCTTAGCACGTTATACTTGCTGAGTGAAGCTCATTGTTTAGTGGAAGAAAACTAAAATCGGGTCACTTCCATACAGAGGCTTTCATCTATAGGTTGAACATCTCATACTGACAATTTCAGTTCTCTTGGAACAGCTTCAAGTTCAGTCTTGTCAGGGGAAGTCAGTGAAACTTCTCTTGCAACTCTAGCAACCCACCTGAGAAATAAAGCCGTGCCGGGCCGAGCCTTCCTGCTGTCTTCCATCAAATCCCTCCTGCGTCCTCTTCCTGAGTTGGGCGAGAGAGGAGTAGCGTGGCTGGAGATACCTCCTGGTGGGTACCACGTAGTAGGGCTGCTCGGCAGCTTTAATGAACAAACAGCCCCCCTTCACTTCGGGTGACCTCTGGAGAATCACGCGTGCTTGCTTATACTTAGGAGAGAGTGGAAGTCTGACAAAATATCCTGGGAATGTTGCATGCGGGTTTTAATTCTTGCTTTTTGTGTTATCGTACACCTTTCTTGCTCGTTGCTAACCCCAACTGGCTAGATACAGTGAGCGGTCTGAGTCTTTACCTTGCTATTTAAGCTTTTTGACAACTTCCTGAAGCTCTAAACATCAGGGCTTGAAACTTACGATGCATATTAGAGCTGTGTCAGAATTTCCATGACCCTTGCAGGTGATCGTAATGTGTTCAGTCTATCTGTGAGCAGCTGAGCTTGGTTTTCTGCTGCTTGCTTTATGCTTTTCAGGCCTCTGTTTGCTTTTTACCTTAAATAAGCAATAATAATTGTTAACTCAAAGCATTAAGCTGAGCTATCATATTGGGAGAACAAACCAACCAAATAAGCATTATTGCAACTTCCTGATAATGAAAATTCCAGTAGTGAAATATTTGATTTAATCTTTAAGCTTGGAGAAAATAGAGGTGAGGTGGTGATAGAAGTGCTGCCTTGTAACTGACTCTCACTTCGGCAGAGCTTGAGGTGTGCAGGGAAAGATTCAGCGGCCTCACAGCTACTGAGGGTAGCAGCTATTTGTGATGTTAGTACGGGAACATCTGGTGAGCTGCTTGTTCTTTGAGCATTTGAGCACCAAAGAATGTGGTGTCCATTTAAATTCTTTAATTACTGATGCTTCCTCAGCCAGAGTCTGGATGACATTGTCTGCTTCCTTTTAGCAATTCTGTCTAGATGTACTTAAGCTGGAAACTGCAGCGTTAAGAACAGTGGAATATTGCTGTCTTCCCTCTGAATCAGACAGCGGAGTCAAGCACGTGTCTTTATCCTGAAGTGGGTGTCCAGAGTAGGTAAGAACTGCTCACTGAGCGATGGAACCCAGGCCTTGTAAAAGGGGGCTAGGTGAGACACAAGCATCTGGCTTGAGGTGGAAAGAATCTCATTTATGGTCTCCAAGGCAGTGTCTGTATACAGCTAATATGAACAGAGCACCAAAGATGCTTCTAGTAAAGCTGGATCTTCTGACTGCAGGTGGCTTTGGCAGTTTTCTTGGCACGAAAACTTGGTTAACAAACATTGCTGTAGAAATAGTATAGGCACAGCCTCTCAAGATCCAACTGAAGAGCTCTGAGCTTTGACGACTCAGCTTGGTGTTCTGTGCAGGAACAGCTCTGACTCACTGGAGAATGCGAGCACGTGATTAAACAAAGCAGTATCACTGTACAAGTCAGAATTGTTAAGGCTTCCAGCCTCCCAAGTTAGGGCATCAGTTCTGTCTCGTTACCCTCTAAAATTGCACGCTCAGACCTGTTTCTGAACTTGCTCTGTATTCCTCTGCTTACCTTTAGGCGCTCGTTTCCAGCTCTGTAGGCTGAAGCACAGCTCTGTGCTCTGCTGCTTGGCTGATAGACGTGCGGACACTGCTGGGTAGGCTGCTCGGGACTGCTGCTGCCTGACAGTAGCTGCCTGCCTGGAGATGATCGCCGCAGGGCTCACACGCGGGTGCTCTTTATGCTCGGAGATGCTGGCTGCTGGCAGAGCAGGGTGTTGGAGCTGTTCCCTACCAGTTCAGAGATTTCTACTGGAATAAAACTTGCCCCCAAGCCAGCTTTTGATAACGTAGCCTACTGATTTTTACTGTTTTACAAATACTGCTGTGGAATTAGCATTATTTCCTAAATACGGTATTTTAAGCGTTCCGCTTACTCTGCAATAATTGCTCATAGAACAATAGCGGCTTTATAGCCTTGGATACCTTTAACAGCGTTATGGAAGCTAGCTATCATGTTAACTGAACCATTCTAAATATACTTCAGCATTGCATTCTTGGTGGAGTAATTGTGACACAAGAACTTGATTCCTGATTATGAATACATCTTACATACGCACACGTGACGATGATGGAGCAGCACATGCTGGATTTGAAGATAGGGTTTCTTTCACTATGACTTGGAGTAAGGTACAAGTATTCATTGCTTTTGAAGCATTATATGAGCTCAGCAGTGTGGGGCTGTTCAGGAGTGGCTGCAAGCTACAGGTCATGGGAAAATCTCAGTCCTTCAGCAGAGAATGCATCTTCATTGGTGCAGTCTGTAGGAGAACGGTGTGCAAAGCTTCCTTTGGGCTATTTCATCGTGGGTGACTTGTCAGGAGGACACATTTGTTGTTGCCATCTGTATGAGGAGTCCATCTTCTGGTTCTGATTTCCCCGGCTCTCTGGCTTTTCCTCTTCTTTAGGTTTTCCACAGCATACTTCGGTGCTAGTTTATTCCTCAACAGTCAAGTGGTTAGAGGGAAGTAGCTGGTACATAATGCTTGCAGGCTTCTGTAACGGAGTGGTCTGAACTGTTCCAATGCCTGCTTCTGTCTCTAGCCTTGCTCCTGACTGCTTTCTTAATTCAAAGGAAACGCAGGGGTGTTCTGGACAGGACAGAGCTTGTATCCCAAGAGTCAGACTGTCTGAAAGACACTGTCCTAGCATGGCTACCTGATCTCAGTCAGGGTGGGTTTTCATGATTAGGAAACCGGTAAAAATACCTCTAAATGCTATCTTAAACTGCTTGGCCTACCTGGAAGAACTAGACGGTCTTCTGACTAGCATCGACAGCATTAGTTGACCTGAAAGTGGAGAGGAACTAGCCTTGAGTGCTGGGAGACACAACTGTCCATGGCTGAAGGAGCCGTACCTTGCCTCAGACTTCCCTGAAGTGTCTCGAGTTTGTGGCAGTGACAGGCTGGCTTCAGTACAAGAGACGGGTGGTAGCTTGGAGCAGGGAGAGTTAAAACTCTCAAAAGTTGGAGGTAAGGGAGGAAAATGTGAAGAAATGACAAGCTGCACTGATTCCATACCTGTGCAAGACCTGTACGTTAAACTTACACTGACGTGCTGCTAAAAACATCCTCTCATCCTCCTGCCTTCCGTGGAAGCAAAATGGCAGGCGTCAGTTCCTCCCTGTCTGGCTGCTGTAATTCTTCCTAAGGCTGCCGTCAGAGGAGCTCTGCTTCACGCTCCGGCAGTCTTGCTTGAACTGTCAGTGCAGTCTGCAAGCCCCTTTCACTATGAATACCGCTGGCGTAGCAGTTGACTGAGCAGTGGAAGCATGAGTAAGTCTCTCACTGGCTGGTTCTCAAGTCTGACATCATATCCAAGAATTAGATGGCTCTTTCACCATGAGGATAATGAAATAATTCCTACTGCGTTATTCATTAACTCGCATTTCATTCAGTGGCTCCTAAGAGGATAACAAGTATGTTAGAGGTGAACTTGCACAAGACTTCTGACATCCTTTTGATAAGATAAGGTTAAAGCTGTGGCAGACGAAGTTTAAACGTGACGGTGGTGCCTCGCCGAGGCAAGTGGCATGTGGTGTGTTACACAGACTTTAATTAAATTGATTTGGCTTTAAGAAAATAGGCTGCATCTGAAGTTGTTTGAGAAATAACTAACGCACGAAGCCAGATGAAGTATTTCCTTGATTTCCTTTGTATGAGTGACTGTACAGAAGGGTGATGTTCAATCCAGGTGCTTCAGGGCAGGTAGGGGAGCCCAGCAAATAAAGCGGGGGACCTGCAGCAAGGAAAGGACGTGCAGAGAAAAGCATTGTGGTGAAGGTCAGTTTCTCCTGACCTGTGTAAGCCTGGCGCAAGAGTCCGGTAAAGCATGGGTGGGTTTTGAGTGTTAACACTAACATATATTGAGCACGTAAAAGATTGGAATACCTCTAAGTGCCAGTGCGGTGTCTTCCCATGTGCATGCAGTTTTGTCAGCTTAAACTGCCAAATCCTCCTCTGCCAGGAAACCTTAAAGGAAAGAAAGATTACCTGCTTTGAGGGTTTTCATTAACATGTTCCCAAGTTGTCTGGTTTTATACTAGACAACTCTACCCCTAGCTTCAGGGCTGAGTGTTTTAAAGGGGGCTGTGAGGATTGCCCACCTGACTCATTTTAGCTCTAACGCAAGTCCTGGATGACCTGAGCTTCCTCATGAATGGCTGTGGCTGTTGCTCAAGCTCCTCTAGCAAATGTGAGCACTGTTTAATTCTTAAGGCTTGCCAAGAAGTTCGTCTCTCTCAAAGAGGTTTATACAATTACTGTACAATTGAGCCAATAAACTAATATAATCAGATTAAGCTGTTGGTGGGAGGAATGCTGATTGGAATATTCAAATGCCTATCCAGGCCCTCAAGTGTCAGAGTGTACCAGCATCAGTAGTTTATCCACACAGGTAATAACAGATCTCAGGAGAGACTGCGAAGGTCTTGTACATCCGAAAATACCCAGAGCTGCCCAGCAGCCCAGTAACATCTTAACTTGTCTGGTTTTTGTAGAAGCAGTGGATGAGGGAATAGCAGCTTCATCTGGGAAGAGCAGCTAGGTGGTGGTCTGGTGAGTCAGGTGCCTGCCATCCTGGAGGTTTAGATGTGTCCCTGCCCTGCTTTGCATTGTGGCACTGGGTGGTAAGTTACTGGAAACTTTTACAGTAGCTATGCTATTTTACAGCGTGTGTAGTTAAGCTTTTGGTGCTGGGTGTACATCTCCAGGCCTGAGTGCTCACCCCTGCAACTCCAACTCCCCCGGCTAGTGGAGTACAGAGCGGAGTAGTACAGAACACGTAAACCCTGAAAAACTAGACTTCAGACATCTGTTTTGGGTACCGAAACCAAACCTTTCTGATACCTTGAATTCTTACCATGCTTAGTTTTCAGCCTTTTAAGTGCAGTGATGCTACCTAACTGTGTGGGACAGTATGAAAATACTTAAAACATGGTGAGCGCCATGGAGATGTGCTGTAAATTGAGCAGTGTGGAAAAGTGACTTTATTCAGAATACCATGCTGACTTCAAGGGTTAGTAAAATGCATATAATAAAATAAAGGTCTGTGTTCAGAGACTGCAGGGCTCCTCTTCCTCAGGAAGCTGTAGAAAGCAATGAGGCTGCCTGAGCTTTCTCCAGCTTAGACAGTGCAAGTGTGCTCGGCCTTTCCATAAGACATGCCTTCCAGCCCTTTTACCAGCTTCATTGCCCTCCTCTGGTTGTTTTCAAGGACCTTAACATTCTTCTTGTATTGTGGAGCCCAGAGCTGCACACAGTATTCAAGGCGGCACTGTACCAACACTAAACATAGTGTGAGAATCGCCCGGGAGTGGGAGAATTAGTGTGTGGATCTCTTCTGTCAGCTTTGCGACCTTTATTTACCTTATTGTGCAACTACCTGTAACAACCTGAATTCCTAGTCCAAAAATCCATCGCCGAAGCATGCCTGTCCTGTCAAGGATCTCTTTCCTTGCAGCAGCATTTACATGCCAGTGCTCAAGCTGTTGTATGTGAAATAGTGAAAAGAAGGAATACTGGAATAGTGGCCTGTTTTTTAGGAAGATCTGGTTTTAGCACTCATGGTAATGGTAACTGGAAAAAAAAAAAAATGATTATCTTCATGGCAAGTTTTAAATTGTTCAGACTGAACATAATCTGCAGCAGCTCTAAGTGCTGCTTCATGGATTTCACCGGTTATTCTGGAAACCTCTACCAGACAAAGACTGCTCTCAGGACAGTTCTGTCAGCTGGGCCTGAAAGAGATGCAGAGGTAATTTATTTTCTAGCTAATGACACAGATATGGTACTGCTATTAAAACATACCATGGAAATTTGTTATAATTTGCTTCACAGATCAGTTTAAGCTTGTCAAGTAACCTTTGGTACATAAGGATGTAAACTTTCACCCAGGTAAGGCAGTTTAGTTACATATATTTTTTTGGCATTTGAATCTAGATGCGCAAAATCGTATGCAAGCTCCTTCAAAAATAAGGCCTGGATGCTGAGCTGGATCTTGCAGTGAGCTGTTATTTATCTAAATGTCAAATGCTTTTCATCATAACCGAGCATTTGCTTCTAGAAACTGATTTCACATCTAGATTTGTGTATTATACCAAATGTGTAACATCTTGAAATGTTTGAAATAAGTGAAGTAGGCTTGACTATTCTGAACATTGTTCCTGTCCTTGTTTTTCCTATCTGCTCAGAGTGAAGGCTTCATTTATCTTTGAGTATTCTTCCTCACTTAAAATTTTCTAAAGATTCCAACTTTAATATGGAACAGGTTTTCTCGAGGAGTTTTTGGAGATGCTCAAACCTTGGCTGGATGAGTCTGTGATCCACTTGATCTAAGTGGGACTGTGTCAAATAATGGCTTGGACTTAGCAATGTCCCGATGTCCCGTTTAACCATAAAACTACTTGTGTGCAGCTATCCTGGTTCTTCATGCTTCCCCACTGGGCTTGAAGGGGCAGAATTAACTTCTGCTTTTTCGTAATTGAATGTTGAATCTCGTTCCTGTGACTGTCAGCAGCACAGACCTCTGGTGTTGAATCAGAGCCTTTCAGAAGGAAGGCGTTGTATGGAATCATTCAGGTTGGAAAAGCTGAATAGTAAGGTCTCCCCTGAGCTTTCAAGTTAAACACCCCCAGTTCCCTCAGCCACTCCCCATAAGATTTGTCCTCCAGACCCTTCACCAGCTGCGCAGCCCTTCTCTGGACAAGCTCTGGCACCTCGATGTCCTTCTTGGAGTGAGGGGCCCCAAACTGAACACAGGACTCGAGGCGCAGCCTCACCAGAGCTGAGAACAGAGGGACAGTCAGTTCACAGAAGTGAGTCTGGGACTGAACCGTATTTAAAATGAAAATTCCTCCCCGATGCATCAGTAACAGAATTACCTGTTGAACTTCTGTAATGCCTGTGGGGAAGATGTGTGGATGTCTTCTATTCAGGTAACGTGCAGAAGAGCCCAAGCTTTTTGTTTCCTTAAATTGATGGCTTCTCTCTTAGTTACAAGCAAGCCTTTCTTAGTTAACTAGGTTTGCTTTGAGTCACCTTAGGAAGGAGTGAATGTTCTTTTAAGGATAAAACACTTAAAAATGTCTTGTTACTGTTAGTGCTCTTACTTCTCAGATTTCAGTGTTATATGCCAGTAAGAATGGGTTCCTCTAGGGAAAACAAGTGAGAAGCCAAGGTTGGTTTGGCTTCGATGAATCCATACAAGGTCCAGTTTTGGGGAGAAGCGTTCTGGATGTTCCCATCAGAGTTCCCCAGGCTGTAAATGACTGTATGTACAAATACATTCCCACAACAACTCAACACTAGAAACCAAGGTTGCTGTAGGCAGTGTGCTTCTAGTGATGAGTTGGAGGAGTACTTGCAGACAAGCACACATTCCCGTGTTACTAATTTGCCATGCCTTTTTGTAAAGGGCCCTTAGTGTAAAATACCATTCTGGGGCCGTATCTGGTTCTAGTTCTTAAAAAAACAACTAATCAGCTCTACAGAGCGTAACGATCTCAGGGAGCAGGTAGGAAAACCTGACTTACATCTTTAGTTTCTATAGAGCAACTCTTTCCTGTTGGGTGACGTAGCCATCGAAGTGCTGATTTGAAAGGGGCTGTAGTCCCTAATGGGACTGAGTCCTTTTCCAAATAATGCAGATCCCTGCTCCTGCCCTCTTACGGAAGCTGGAACATCCAGGTTAATTGGTTTTCAACTTTAAACGTGGAGCAGGGAGGGAGGGAGAGCCTGACGGGTAAATATTGACTGGGGATGTGTCAAAGCTTGCCCGGTAGCAGAGTTGTGTTCTGTGGCAGAACTTAATTTCCACTCTAACTGAAGCATAGGATTTGGTACATATGTGCCTTAAATCCTTCGGTGCCTCTGGAGTGCCTAAATATATTTAACTTTGGTTTCATTCTGTTTAGTTTTTTTGAGAGTAAACATTTTGTTAATCCAAGGAAATTTTTTCTTGGCTCTGAACATTCCTGCACATTCGGCGTGAACTCATGAGCTTGTGGACTTGCCGTACTACGGAAGCTGCGATAAGAAGAGATTTTTAGGGTGTTGTCATGCCTGAACCCAGCCTCCCTGCCTGCCCTGCACACGTGACTTTAGAAGCCGCATTTCTGTGTTTTGACACGTTAAGGATTTGAGTAGGATGGCTGCAGAGCATCCTGCCTCCGTTCAGTCGCTGGAGGGTTACGGGGACTGGAAGAAAAAAGGCAGTCCGTTCTAAAACACTGCTCTCCTCCTTCAGAGGTTCTGGTTTGAGAAAATGACCCTGTCTGAAGGCCTCTGTACGTGATACCACACTCAGTGCACGTAACTAACCTTCAGAACTGGTTACAGGAACTGAAGCACGTTAAGACTTGCTTCGGTTCTCTAGGCTATCTTAAGAGATGCGAGACTGGTTATTTCGCCCTGTGCCTGCCCAGTCAGAAGTACAACTGCTGGTGAAATCCTTGCTGTTAGGTTAATCTCTCAAGTGAGATCGAGCCTCGACTGTCCACAGCTTCTCACGCTTGGTGTGCAGCAGTCTCTGTCCTTTTTCTGTGTTTATTTGTAGGACCTGTTGAACGCTGACCCCCCTCTGCTTGCCTTTTACTTCAGTCCCGTCCCCAGGCCTTAGCTGAGTGCAGCTTGCAGACACGAAGCAGCATTTTGCCAGATACAGTTCCTGCTTCTGACAGTCCCTGTGGCTTTCCGTGAATGGAAAGAGGTGGAACGAGCTGTCTTAATGTTTGGAAGATACTGAAGCTGTTTAATGATAGCAAACAACTTTTCTCCTATTTTTTTTCCTCATGGCTTCACTGAATTGAATCAGCTGAGCAAAGAAAGGACATGGAGCAGCAGGTTTCTCAGAGGCAGTGTGCTGCTAGATTAGCCAAACCAGTTTGTTTGTCCCTTATGATCTAAATATAGGAAGGCTCCTTAATTAGGGAAGGCATCTGAGCTCTGTGTCCCTCTTAATGCACATAGGGAGCCTCCGTTCTGCGCTCTGTGCGCAGCTGAAGGGCAGTGCTAGTGCAGGCCTGCTGTCCCTCTGCACAAAGCTGGGCCGTTACCAGGGCACAGGGAGGTTGAAATTGGCAGTGGATCGCTGCGATAAGCTGTTGGTGCTGATCGGGAGGAGGTTAGCAGCTCAACTATATGGGGAACAGGGACCTGTTCTGGTAAATCATGTGTCTGGCTTTAAACTGAAAGCAGGTGTGGAGATGCCAGCTAGCAGAGAAGGCCTTCCACTCGAGCTGCTCGCGTTCCCTTGCTCGGCTCTTTCTGGTGTTCCACATGGGCATACGTGGCTTTATTTCTTCAGCGCTTGACGTCTGCCTTGCTGTTCCTACACATAAAGTGGCTGAATAGCGAGCCTTGTGGCTGATGCGCAAACAAGTATTTGGACTGCTTTCTAGCAAGCAGCTCCTTGTGGTCCTGGAAAAGCAAACCTGATCTTTGAATAACTCCTGAAATGTGATTTGAGGTGGTCACTTTGTATGAAAGGGTTTTTTGATTAAATAAAGCTGGCTGTCTACCTAGGTTAGCTCTTTGAGCGTGATTACTTGCTTCAATTGTGTTAATCAGCCTTGTTTTGCAGGTGCTAATAAAGAGTTCCTTGAACTTACGCTTTTCCTGTGTTGATTTAGCTTACTATTTCTCTACCACAAAGAAACAGCGCCAATGCTGTACTCCAACATGCTCATCCCCTGCCGGGGCTGCTTGGGAGACACCATCCCCTAGTTCTGAAGGGGCTGCTGCTGACCAAGTGTCGCTGCTGTGTTACAGCCAGAGACAGCTTCGGTTCCTGCTGGTACGGAGGAGCTTTTGGCTGAGCAGCTCTAATGTACATGGGGTCTTCTGAGCGTCTTTGAACTGCAAACTCTGCTATTTAAGCAACATGCTTGGTGCTTTGAGGACTACGTCAATAACAGCTTAAGAGATGAGCAAGTTAAGTGGCTAGTTCTGGGAAGAAAATGTCACTGCTCCTGCAGGATTTAAAGTGGTCCTTGAGCTGCCTAAAATCCCACAACTGTCCTCCAGTTGCTGCGGGCTTTGCTTTTTATCAGCACGTGGTCCGGAAGCACAATGATGTGGAGTAGCGCTAAACCTGGTATTTTTTGGCCCTCTGGACTCCTTTCTGCGTTGGGTTTGTGTCTGGGAATAGGATGAAGGGGCTGAGATGTCGGTTTGCATAAGGCAAGGAAGAGGAGAGCTTTGGGGAGAGCTGTGGCATCAGTACCCTTCCCTTTTTCACTGCTCAGCCTGCTTCAGAGAGCTGAACATAGTCTTTTTAAAATATATATATATGAACAAACAAAAAAAACTGTCACACATGAAAAAGAGGGGGAGATTTAGTGAGTGCCAGGCTGAAAAGATCATCTTCCAGGCTCTAAGTCACTGAACACTCTCTGAGCCTCTCAGAGGCCTTTTCTTCTTGGATGCAGATGGTGATGGTGTGTGTGCATCGTACCCAAATGGCTTGCCTGACAGAGCGGGGTCTTTTGGCCTAATCTGTGAATTAGTGGCTTAAGATGCCAGTCCGTAAGTGAGAAGTGGCCTCGAGGTGCAGGTAGGAACCCAGGCTCCTCGTGGCCCGGCCGTGCAGCTGCTTGGGGCTGGGGCCCTGAGCAGCCCCGGAAGACCGAGTCACAGACACCTTGTAATAACTTCACCTCCTCAGTGCTTTCAGGAAGAAATGTTTATTCATAGCTGGTATTTGGTATTTAAATAAAGTTGTCTTATGACAAGCATTGAGAGGTCTCTTGTTACAGAGGTTTTAAAAGCTTTGTGCCAGACGAAGTGCAGTGGAAGTGAGGTCGGCGTACGCACGCAGGAACTAACGGCTGTAGCTCTGCGTACCGGGTCCTGGAGCAGCTCAATGGGACAAAATCTTCGGGGTTTCACTCATGAGGAGTCTTCAAATCAAGCTGGCTTAGTTCATCCCACTTTCAGAACCTTATTTTTGCATTGCTTGTAATATTACATGACTCTCTAGTGTCGCATAGACTTGGGGAAATACAGCCTGTAAAGATGCCCTGGTAGGTGCTGTGTCGTGCTGCTCTCCTACAGCTGTAGCTTCCTCTGCTCTGGTGTTCATCTGGGTAGAGAAAGGATTGAGGGAAAGAAAACATCCTTAGATGTTTTTTTGGCCATCAGGAGGTGTGACAGGTAAGTTACGTCCTGGCTTATGTGCGAACACAATTGCAGTTTGTGAATCTCAGGGCTTTATGAAAAAGGAATTCAAAGGAAAATCTGAAATTTTATAAGAAAAAGCAAAGCTGTCTTCAGATTTTGGTTTCAAGCTTGCCACAGTGTTTTGGCCTAGGTTGGTTTGAGATGAGTGAAGAATAATACAGAACTAATTAGAAATGCTTGCTCCTCATGGAGGATACTGTAATCCCACCAAAGGGTCTATTGGTGTTTATTCTTTACATCCAGTTGGGAAAAATGGGCCTTTCCTAACGCAAGGCTAATTTTTTCCTCAATTAATGTTAGCTATTAGGGTGCTGCAGTCCTGGAAGTGCTTTTTCTGCTTTCATCCTACTCCATTCTCCCATCGCTTCCATCTTCCGTCGTATCCCACTGCTTTCCAACCTGGCGCTGGTTGCTTAGCTTAACCTGGAAAGGTGGGTGATAGAGAAGACGTGCGTCCATATAACTGGAAGGTACCTCCTGGAGGGCCAGCATTTCTCTTCTGGGCATGTGTTAACGCTTTCTGGAAGTCTCAGCCTTGTGATACCCAGCCTCGGGAGCGGCTGCGCTCGGTTGGGTCCCAGCAATCTCGTCTCTGTGGCTTTGGCTCGGCTGCGAGACACCCGCATCGCCCCGTGGCAGGCTGGGGAACAGGAGCACAGGAGCAAAGCGCTTCTGAGAACAGCGTGGAAACAGTTCTGGGGCAAGCAAGCTCAAATCCACGAGGTAGAACATGAAAAAGAAGGAGAAGAAGGATCTAAGACAAAATGCAAGCGCAAAGGGAACAACCAAAAAGGCAACGAAGTGGTAAGTGGGAGATGTGTGGTGCAAGAGGAGGCTGAGTCACTGCACAGCCAGGTTCTGTGGGAACCAGCAGCATTGCAAAGCAGTAGAAATGTAAACAGAAATAGAGAACTTTCAATCAGAAGCCCTTGCATAATGTTACGGTTGTGACACGGTGTGGCATAACCAGTGCAGAAATGCAATGTTTCAGCGAAGGGAGAGGGAGAAAAACCTTCAGAATTGTCAGCTTCCAGAAGAGAAGACGGGGATTTGTTTTTTTCAAAAAGCTCTTCTCTTGTCGTTTCGCTTTATGAGCATAAAGTAATATTTCTTCTGTTCTGGCTGGATGCATCCTTTCGGTGAAGAAACTAAAGCAACAAATTTTTGGACTTTAATAAACGTTTATTAAAACTTAGAGGTTTTTTTAGACCCGTTTGCCACTGTTTCATTTAAATAAATGTCCAGAAGAACCCTGTTGCAGACTCGTGGTAGTCCAGCACCCTGCTCCGAGCAGGGCCAGCTTTGGAGCTGGCTGCGATTGCTCGAGGGTCAGTAAGTTGGGAATAGCTCTGGGGCAGCGGATCTACAACTTGACAGTCTTGCAGTGCTCAGCAACTGTTATTTAGATTTTTTCCCCTTAGTTATATTTCTTGGTTTCCACTACTGCAGCACGATTGCTCTTTCTCTGCTTCTTCATAGCGTCTTCCAAGAGAAGACAAGGGAGGCGAGACCTGTGTGTTCACGTCGCCTGTTCCCTTTGCCTGATGGCCAAGGTTATGAAATAGGCAACAGAGAGAAGGCTCCGAGGAGGCTGGTTCAGAGCAAAGGCTCAGCGTAGGTGTTGCCGTTCAGATCACCGCAAGCAGCAGAGCCGTATAGCTGAATGGCTTCTTACGTAACTAAAATTGGACAGAGTTAGTGTGTCTTGCAGCACCCCCGTGTCTGTGCTTAAACAAAATATCCCAAGCAAACCACCCAGCTGTGAGCACGTGTGGCAGCCTAGGAAGAAAGCTGGTACGAAGCCTGTTCTGTTACCGGACGTGTTTGCCTTTGTAGGATTTACCGAAGGAAACGGAGCTGCTCCTTTTTCCATCTCCTAGCCTTTGCTTTCCGTTGTGGATCAGCCAGAGGAGCTAACACACAGTGCAAAAGGTGGGGACACACAGCTGGGGGCTGCAGCTGCCTTGTCGAGGGGGCAAACTTCGATTTGCTCAGCCATGCTAATGAGGCAGTCACACACCAGCGCCTGGGCCTGCTCCTCCCTGCCCTAATTAGTGTTTTGGAGCTGGTGGCGACTTGGTGGTGAGGTTCCTTCCTACAGCCCTCTTTTTTCACTTTGGCACATGTTGTTGACTTAGGAAGCGATAACGTTCGAGGTGCTTATCTGCGAGCAGCAGCCTTGTGAGAGGAATGCTAACGAGCGCGCCGCGGAGGGTTCGCTGAATGCTGGCAGAAATAAAGCAGAATTATTAACACTCGGATTGGAACAGTTTCTCCTGTTTTTAAGCTTCGCTACAAAGCTCTTGAGACACGGTGGTTTCTTCCAAACCTCATTAAATTCAATAAAAAGTTTGTTGCAGATTTTGTGAAGGTTTTTGCTTGGACCCAAAACACACAAAATAAGTCCACATCCTGCTACCCTAAAAATGTGCCTTGCCTTTTTAAAAGCATGGACGTGGCCAGAAAAGTTTCTCTGAAGAGACATTCATGAGTTGCGTAGTCTGCCTTCATAGCTTTTTTTTGGTTTGTTTAATAAGCTTGCTAAGTATTCCCGTCAAAGGTGACTTTGTCCAGACGAGCAGTGGAACTTGTTGCACGATCAGCCTGGTACCTCAAGCTGAAATGGTGTTCTTTTTGCTTCGTGTGCCATGTTTAATTACCAGCCCACAAAGCTTTTGGGACTGGAATTTAGCTTGCTGGTTGTGAGCTACAGGAGACTTAAAAAAAACAAAACAAAAAACTTGACCTCTTTTGCAGGTAACTAAATGGTGCTTTTCGAAACTATTGTATAAGATCAGAATTAATGATGGACAACCAACTTTTCCACAACTGTGGTCACCTGCAGCATATCCTCTTATTTCCTTTGTGAAGGCAGATTATGGCACCATTTCTTTAATGGTGGATGAATGCATGAGATTTCCCTAAAGTGCGTGCTGAAATGCATGAAGTGGTGGAGTTCCTTTTCCTTAACGTGCCCAAGTTTGTCCTCTGTAACTATCCCGTCTTACTGCGTCAGTCCTAAAATTACGGATCCCTTTTTTGGGTACTGAAAGAACTTTTTATTCTTTTTCTGTCGTAAACCACAAACAACAATGCGATAAACGCAAAATAAAGATTTTGGAAGTGGACCTTGATGTGAAAATGATCACAAGTTGTGGCACCTCCCAGCACAAGGAAGCTCTTCCTAGCAGCAGGATTGTATGGGTTTGTAAGTTTGACTTTCCAGGCACACACGCGTACAGCATGGCATTGGAATAGTTTCCAAGTTACTGAGAAGAACAAGTTTTTGGGATGCAGGGGAGTGGTATTCCAGCATTTTGGCTGCTTGCATGCTTTAGGAATGGTTGGTTTCAGTCTGGAACTTTAATTTTAGGGTTTGAGTATTTTGGTAGAGGACGTCGCATCCCGCGTGACTCACGCTGTGGAGCACTCATTCCGATGCTATGGAAGAGCCCTTTGAATGCCTGCTGAAGTGACTGCGTAGGAATGAGGCAAATTAGATGGTTAATACTTTTTTTTTTTGGAGGGGGGGCAAATACATGTTTGGCATAGAATACTTAAATTTATTTTTGGAAAGTAGCCGCTCACTTGGAAAGTGAAAAAGATGGGGCTTGTGAAGAATGACGTCCTGAGCGTTGCTGCTCACTGGGGCAGTTCTGCAGCTTTGTCCACAAGTACTGAGACAATAACCCCTGTTTGTGGGGAGAAACTAGTGTAAAATGAAAAATCCCTTTTAAAAATTGGTACAAAACCAGTTGGATATTCTGCAACAGAGCTTTTCTGTACTTTGTATCGCCAAGTAATTGGTTTTCGTGTGTGTTTGTTGTTGTTGTTTGTTTGTTTTTAATTTCCACGTGCAAAGGAATTTTGAAAAAGATTTGACTTGCTTGATGGCCACGATTTCTGAGCTGTTCCCTACCAGAAATCACGCCTTAGCCGAGCGTGTGTACCTGTCAGTATCCAAATGCTGAATTCCCTCTTCAGCGGTTATGATTTGCATGCTAGTTAGTACTTTTTACTTTCCTCTTTAATTAGGACAAACCAGCATAGCAGCTGAGTTTCTTGTACAAGTAAGTGTCTGGCTATTTCAAAAGTGTTTTTTCAATTGAAGGTTCGTGTTTTAAAGATCTGTCTTTTTATTTGCAGTTGCCAATGTGAAATATTGGAAGAGTATCGTCTGAAACTTTCTGGGACAAAGAGGACTGTTTTATTCTCTCTCATATTTTGGTAAGCTTATCGTATTATGTTGGTAAGACAAGCTACCTGTTGAATGTGGGTTCTACCGTTATTATTATTTCTGATTATTTTCTTAATGCAAGCATTTTCAAAGATGTTAGACAAAAATACATACGTTTTACTGAGGTGGTTTTTGCAACCTATAATTAAGAAAAAAAACAACACCAAGATACCTGTACTTTCTGTACAACTCTTCTAGTTCTCCTGAATATCTTCAAACAATTCTTTGTCTGAATTTACACAGAATAATGTGTAAATGCCCATATTTTTAACTACTTCACCCGTAAACACCTTTGAAAGCTATTCAGTTATTTCTACATGCAGTGCCAGGAAAGAGGGGAAACCTTGCTGTTAGGGATTGAAACAAGGGAAGCTAAGCGTTTATCCTTATCTCAGAATAATTTCCTTCCTCCTGTGAAAAGGAAGAAGTGTTTTCACTTTGTAACAGAAGCATCTTTTGCTAAAGCCAGATCGCATTCTTGCATATTTCATGCTCAAATTTCCTAATGCTCCATTGTCAAAATCTTGGATTCCTGTCTGAAACTAAGAAGACAACTGTGGCACAGCAAGTAAACAGCTGTGTTTTGAGTCTGAGGGGCAACTCAATGTGATTATCACTAAACTAAATGGAATTCAGTAGCTGGAACGGGATGGCATGGGAAGAAAGTTAAATGCATTGGTACTTCATTTTTCTTCTTCCTCCAATTTTTCTTTGCTGTAATTTATAGGTCCAATTATACATAAATATGTGAATTTAAGTCATCTTTTTTATTCCCTCTTTTTTGTTTAGAATTGCAGGCAAACACATGGCTATTATGGCTCAATTACGTACATAATTTAAAGCAGAAGGTACATCTTAAGTGAGAGGTAATTAAGATGTTCCCATTCTGGCTGAATAGTCTGAGGTTATGAGCTTTACTAAGCATTTATCCTTTCGAGAAGAATATAAGGATGGAGAATTAACACCACCAACCTTTTTTTGGTGTAATATACAGCTGTACAATACAGTTGAAAGGACAGCACTGGAAATCGATACCATAATAAACTTTTTGGCTGCAGTCGTACAAGTTATTTCTGACAATAAAAACAAGTCTCACTATACTATTTATAAGCTATCTACTGTTTATATGTGATCCTATGTGTAAGTGCAAGCCTGAACTGGAGGCTGGTATTTATGAAGGTGTTCTCTTGGTCCGTTATAATCTAAGCTGTATTTGAACATTTTCATTTCATTCTGGAAGTGCTTTAAGTGTCATGGAAGTGCTGCTCATTTCCCTGCTGCAGTTAAACAGAACTGGAATTCTGATTCCATTCTGCCACTGATCAACAAAAGATGGGATTGAGTCACCATGAGATTGGCATGAACCCACTGAAAAAATCTAATTTCATATCAAGCTGACCTTGAAAGTAGCATGGTGTGTTAATTATGTGTAAAAATCAACAGAGTGGCTTCTTGGAGCTTACAGTATGAAGAATGTCCTCCCACTCACCTCGAGGGCAGGGCTCTCAAAATGCGGGTCAGAAATCCCCTTGCTCTAGGTGACACGCGATTGCAGTCATCCTTCTTCTATTCGCTCGACTAACCTGGAAGAGTTTGCCATATGTGTGGATAGAAATGGGTTAGAAAGCTTTGGTAATGGAAGGAAATTGGGATTGAAAGTGTGGTTTTGGAATGAATTCACACAGTGTCAATATGGGCTGCCACTGAAAATCACGTGTCCATATCCCTGCTCCCAGGGGTGTATTTCCCTTCCTTTGTGCTCAGTGCTGTGATCACGAGATCATGAACTAGTGGGATCAGTATTTGTTACTAATACCTAGTAGCAACGTGAATGTGTAGTCATCTTAGAGACAGTTTTATAAGTTCTTGTACCATTTATCTTGGCAATATCACAGTTTATATCTGATAATCCTGACTGAAGCTGAAACCAGCATATTTTTCTTCCATGCAGCTTTCCCAAAATCCCCCTAAAAAGGTATGATTCTACTCATGCGTGTAAAAAGCTACAGCAGTATAGAAGTTTTTTTGCAGCTGCACGCAGTCATTAGAATAAAAAACTTGTTCTGTGGTAATTTGAATAGTCTGTGCTGGATTTTAGGATAATGAGTTTGTTTATTAGCTAGTATCGACATGTACATGGTTGTACAGTCAACTCTTGAAATAAATGCATCTAATCAAACCGAAGTGTAAAGAGCAGTTCTGTTTACATCACAATGCCTACTAAAAGTCTTCATCAGTGCTACTAAGCATGCTTTAAATTTGTAATGAAGCTTATCTTTTTAATTAGGTATGTGTTTCTTTGCTAAGGTAGGTGGCTGCAGAAGGCTGCAGAAGCCAAGAGCCTGCCTCTGGCAGCCTGCAGAAATGGTGACGGAGATGTTTAGGGAAACACCTCTGAGGAGGACGTGCCCTAACTCCTCCTCATCCTTCTGGCTGGCTGTGGAACTGACGGCTGAGTGTGGAAGCTTATCATTATTGTGAGGCTGGAGAAGGAGATTTGTGTAAATCTTCATTTTTAAACCCATCTTCTCTTCAGTCGTTGGTCTTCGTGATAGCAGGGTACACTGCAAAGTTAATCCAGGCTGCACCTGTTACTTTGCCAGCCATCATTTTAAATTGGCTTGAACACGAGGCTCTTTTTTAACATCTTGCAGATGAAGGACAGTGGTGCATCCCATAATCTGAGAAACACAGAGTGAGAACCAAGGCCTAGAAGCTGAAACCAAATGTGGTTGAGGGAGTTGCTGAACCCCTCCTTTCCTGGTATCTTCAAGTCAAGAGCAGATGTTTTTTTACAAGATAAGCTTAACTGAGGACAACATGCATAAAGTACTGCGTCATGCTGGAATGGAGCATGAGTTCGTGTTTTGAACACGAGGGCTGCAATTTTATGGTCCATATGTAGTTGTAAAAAGCTCACCATTTTTAAGCCCAAGACAAACAAACTTTTGCAGTTGACGGAATATTTTTTAAAAATATATTATTACATATGATCTCTAACTTTTTTAACTCTTCTGATATTTTATTGTGGAGTGTGTTTGCTGTTGAAATTTCCTATAACAATACTGCTTTATTTGCCCTATACTGTAGGGAATGCTTAAGGGATTTCACTGTTTATTAGCATGGTGTTTAAGGGACTCCCCTGAGGACCCACCCTGGGGTTTGTCTATCAGGACCTGGAGCCGTACTCATCAAGTTCCTAGCAGGGTCAATTACATAAACTTCAGGACTGTATGCTCTTCAATATTTTCAGGAAATTTGCAGGTGATAAAAGACAGGGGCATTGCTAGGTAGTGGGGAGAGCAAGGCGCTAGTACATGGTGATCAGAGCTCCTGGAAGGAAAGGTGCAAAAATATAAGTAGATTGATACATCCATGGATATAAAAAGTAAGTCATAAAACGAGGAATTCTACCCTTATGTGAGTACACATATGAATTCTAATTCATATGCCATAGTTGAAAGAAAATTAAGTAAGGAGAGTCTGACAACCTGCGTTGGAGGTCAGAATAAATGATCACAGTGATCCCTTGGCTTTTATAAATAACCAATGTATTTGTACATCACCATCTGCAAATGGCTTGGGAGAAATTTAGGATGATCTAGAAAGATAAACACATTTTAATTTAACTGATTTAAATAGAATGGTGTAACTGCTGCATTCAGACTGGTGCTGTCCCAGCAGTACTTTCAGAGATGTTTTTTTCAGTATGAATAGATGGAGGCTGACGGGTTTTGAAATAATTTTGTCTTGCAGGAGAGTTAGTTGATATGAATTTCCTCTTTTCATAATTACTGTTTGCTTGAGGTTTTCAAATAGCTAAATTCTTATCCTTTAAAAGTTCATTTATGTGTATTTGCCAAAAGGAAATGAATTCATCTTCATTGCTATACTTTTCTGTTTTTTTTTTTTCAGATTTTAATAATAAGTGAAGAAGAGCCTCAAAATACTGCAAGTAAAGACGAGGATTTCTCCTCCTGTCCAGGGCCTGTCATGGTAAGCAAAAGTCTTTTATAGAGACTCTAACAGGGCAGGATAGGCTAAAATCTAAAAAGCATTAGTGAATTAATGTTTGTGTGTGAGTTGTTGAGCCTGAAGTGTAGTGTTAAACTAATCTAGGCTAACTCTTTTTTTTTTTTTCTTAATGTTCATTCAAGGCATTCTTTTTTATGACTTCATTAACCAGGCTGCAGGAAGATCTATCTCTAATATATTTAGTTGTTTCAGTGCTTGTCTTTGTAAGTGTAGTAACTTCAGTAAGTTACTGATACCTGAATTCTCTAAGCAGTCCATCCTGTTTGAACTTTTCATTGGTCATTGATAACTTGCTAAGTTGTGAAGAAGGCAGGAAGTGACAGTGCTGAAGATAACTGTCAAGCTTTGTTTCTCAGGATGAAGAGACTCAGCACAGCCTTGAATGCATCCAGGCTAATCAGATTTTTCCCAGGAAGCAGCTTATCCGAGAGGATGAGAACCTTCAGGTAATCACCACAGTGCTTCATGCCAGTTGAGATCACGGTGTCACTTGTTGAGCTGTGTATTTTCTGGTCCCTCCTGCAGAATTTTCATTTGTGAGTCAGTACAGTAATTGGAGAAACACTTTCTGTTCAAAGACTCGTGTACATTAGGACAGGACAGAGCTTGTGCAGCATGTTGCAGGAGTTTCCTCAGTGCCTGAAAAGTAGAACCATATACCCATGTCGTAATTTCAAGTGCTTATTCCTGAACTGAGAACCTAGTAATAATCCCTGTCTACCAGCACTAGGAAAGTTTTTACTACATAGTTTGGAACTCTTCATGTTTCAATAAAACAAACAAAAAAGCTCCCACCTAACACTGTTATTCAAGTTCTACCATTACTCCTCGGTACAAAGAAGCCAGAAGTCTTATGTAACACACAATTGTTTTTTTTTTGTTGTTGTTGTTTTCTTTTGTTTTTTCCAAAGTTTCTTTTGAAATCAATTTATTTCATGTGATATAATCATGTAGACATACTTAAATCAACTGAAGAGGTAGTTTATTTAATTTTAATAGAAAATATTTTAAATTGATTTTAACTAAGTTGTTGCAAAACCAGTTTAGTTTCAAGACGAGCCCTTAGAAATGTTTCACTCAGCTCGGCTAAACCGGGTTCAAATCTTGGTTTTAGTTAAAACAGTTGCAGTTTTTAGGTGCAGCATAATAAGATTGCAGTCATAATTTCTTTCCAACCTATAAAACGTGTCATGCATTTTCTTGTTTGCAGCAAAAAATACAAGTCAAAATGTATGATTTGTCCAGCTGACTTCCACTGTGTAGCAGTTAGGTATCCAGTCCAAGCTGGCTGTCTGAGCTTGCTTGGTGAAGGGACCAACAGTGTAGAAGTGTATGCATGATTCACTTTAGGATGAATTTAATAACATTATGGAAATGCCACATTCCATGAAGTAAGGAGCAAGAGCATAAATCAGGAGGGCAGGCTGCTTGCCAAAATGTGAAAATGTTTTGCTCAATTTTTTTAAAAATAAAAATTCACTGTTTTAACTAACCAAGCACATTCTACTCAGGCAAGCTATGACAAAAAGAGGAATTGTATAAAACACAGGTTGCAATTCCTTCTTAGCAATAATAGCTAGGTTTGAGTTCTCAGCAGCGTTTCGGTTTGTTCTTTTGTTACTGTGTACTTGAGTGGGTATTTATAGGAGGTATGTGGTTTTGGTAAACGCTTTCTAAAAGATTTCTCTTGCCATTCTGAAGGTCCCGTTCATTGAACTTCATGGTGAGAGTACAGAGTATGTAGGACGAGCAGAGGATGCCATCATTGCACTTTCTAATTACAGACTTCACATCAAATTCAAGGAGTCTGTTGTGAACGTAAGTGTTATTCATGCTACTACAGTAACACGGCTATTTTGAACTCAATCCAAATAAAAGAATTAGGTGACAGTACAGTGATCCTGCCTTTTAAGGTTAGAGGTAATATAAAATCTCTTTGTGATGCTCAAGTCTCCTTTTTCACAGAGAACACGTGGTTTTAGACATCAAAAGGTGGCTCAGCACCCCTGAAAATGAGGCTCTGTAGGGATACTTCACATCAACTTTATGGTCCCTCTATAACTGGCTAAGTCTGCCAGATGTTCTCCTAAGCTCTGGATATGGTCAGTAGACAAGTCCAGGGTCTTCCAACGGGCTGTTTGCAGCATCTAAGCTAGGTTCAAATTTTGCTTAGAGAAGCTTCACCAAGAGAATCTGGAAGAGTTTAGCTACTGAAGTTTGATGCCTGAAGATGAATAGTTTGGGTGCTATCATTAACGTAACAGATCTGTGAATTTTACCTCCTTGCCAGATGCCTGTGCATTTCTTCATAGAGCTTTACATCCATTCTTAAAAATTGTTACATATCTAGCTACTCAAGGTCATAGAGAGAAATTTTATATAAAAATAAATTAAATGGGCATTGTGCAGTCCCTCACAGTGGTATAATTGGCACATGCCAGTCTTATAGTTAGAGTACCAGCTGTGAACGATATGGAATTCATTAGGACATTTTACATGGCACAGAAGTATTTTTGTAAATATTCATAATAAAACCAGCAAAACAAATCCAAACAATCTAGGCATGTTTTTTCCCCCATGGTGATGGGTTTTTCACCTGTCTCCTTAGTTCAAGGCAAGTCCTGACTCTGGCTAGTTGTGGACAATTGCAAGGTGTCAGTCATGAATCCTGAGCTGTAAAGTGGTGAGTTAAATGTAAAACACCGAAACTGATGCTTGGTGTTCTAAAGCGGACAAAAGCAAGGGCAACAAAACCTAAGAAATGTCAGGTGCTGTCACATACTTGGCTGAGACACGTGGAGCACAGCGGTCTGGAACATCAGTGAGATCTCCTGGGCATGTAGCTGTTTGAACTTTTGATGCCACATCAGTCTTAAATTTAAATTGTTCTTTTATTGTTTTGTGCCAGAGCCAAATTATTAATTCTATAAAAACATTGTTTACTGATTGTTTAAAACTAAATCTTCACCGTTTTACGTTGTCTCTAATCATATGGCTCTATTACCTACAGACTTCTGTGTGCCTGTCATTGTTACCATTAATCACAGAAAGTGCTCTTTTAGTTCACGAGTTGTCAACATAATGGGCTGAATAGGCGTATCTGCTGGCTATGAACATCTGCATTCAGTGTAATATAAAAAGCACACATAAAGTTCTAGAATTCATGATGGTGTATTTTTTTCAGCAAATAAAGGTATTATTTCTGAACACGGCAATTATTTAAAATGATGGCAGGAAATTTCTGATGGCAATAATTTAATTGGAAATTGAAGGGCTCTTACCTTCCACTGCTGACCATACAAAGGAGATAGTGTGTGTGTATATGCAGAGGTAGCACAACTTTACTTTCCTCCTCTTATTCCATAGTCAGTCCTGGATTACGATATGGGACTTGAAAGTTAATATGTACGTGCACATGGGGATGGGAGCCAAGGGTCAGCTAGGTGCTGGGATGTCTCAACTGCAGCCCAGCCAGATGCATCCCTCCGGACTGTCGGCAACAAAGGGAAGACTCTTTATGAGGAGTGCATTTTATAGGGGTCCTCATCTTTGTTATATGAACATGAACTCTTAAGGCTGAATTCTGCCAATAGGCCTGCTACAATAAAACTGTAGTGTTTACTGTTCGCTTTATTACTTATTTTTTAATTCAGAGTCCAACTGTTGTATGAAATTGGCAAGTAGGAGTGACAGTGGAAAGGACTGAATATTTATAAACAAGGAGCCAAGACATGAGAAATAAGCATAATTCTAAAATCAAGAGCTTGTCCTTGGGAATGCCAGGAAATGACTGAATTACTTTATTAGATAAGGCACTAATGAATGTACTGCACTTGCTGTTGTGTCTGTCCTTAGGACTGTTAGAGGATAATTTCTGAAGAATTGCCAGTTTAATATTTATGACCAGCAACAAAAATTAATGTTTTATTAAATAAAATATTATTTGTTTGAGTTCAGGAAAGACAACACAAAATTTTGTCAATATTACCACAGTAGTGTTGCTTCACTGACTTTGATGTGCAGTGTTCTGACCTTGTAAGGCCTGAGTAAGAACTCCGTCTGATGTCTCTGAGGTTGTTAGTCCTGCTTTGTGTGTCATCATTAATGAGAAAGATTCAATTAGATAGTGTGGCAGGTAGAGTAGAATATAGATTATTCTTCTCTAATTGTATATGCCCATCACTAATAACTTACTGTGAACTCTCCAGTACTAGAATTCAAGGCAGACAAGATTTGGAATACGTGTAAGGATAAAAAGGTATTTGTAGTAATTAGGAACCGTATTTAAATTGCTTAAGTTTGGAATAATAATCAATTTAGTTATTGTTGATCAAATGGTGATTTTCTAAATGAAAATCACTGAGTACTTTCCCATCACGTTCATCTCAATTCCTTTCTATTTTTATGTTGTTAGACCTATTCAGAAAACACCTGGCTACTTTTGAGAAGGCCTTTTAAAAAAATGTAAATGCGTTTACTAATTGGAGAGATTTGTTTTTTTCTGAATTTTCAGTGACTTTTCTAGAAATCAATACCCTAAGGCCGGATATAGTAACAGCCTTCCCACCTCAGCAGAGAGAGGTGAAAGAAGATTGTTATTAAGCATCTGTATTACAGTAAAAACCCTCGTGAGAAGTGTTTGCTCCTAGCGGTTCCCGGTGGCTGGGTGTGCAGCTGTTCTGGGCAGGCACGTCCTCTTGCAGGAGGTGGAATATTCCTGTGTGGTAGCTGTAGGAGTGGACCCGCAGGGAAAGCAGAATGCACGCCAACTACTTGTACCTTAATAAGGACAACTGCATGAAAGAAATGGGATCCGGTTAAAAATGGATTCCTAGTCTTTGTTTTTGTACCTCACTGTTCTCTTTTTGTTTGCAATTCAATAGACTGGCTGTCCAAACGATGCTTGTGAAGCCTCAGTAAGTAGCACAACGTTGCTAGATCACTTGCTGCACCTGTGCTTGAAAATAAATACATTTCAATGTTGATAATGCTCACCTTGCAACACTGCAGAAAAGGGTTGTATGCGTAAGGCCTCCCCATGGATAATTTCCTAGATCTGAGTAGTAATAGGGACATGGAGCTTTAAATGCAAAAACAAAAGATCCCTTAGACCATGCATAAATTGGAGGGATTATGGCATTCAAAAGTGTTGCCTTGTATTTATCCATGGGATTATAATGTAGACTCAACAGTGATATCTCAGTGCACATAACGAGTTTGGTTCCCAGGCTGTTCTCCATTGATTGGCATTCCTTAAGAAAATTTCAAACTTTGCAGCCAATAATTTTTCTCTGTGTAAGCTAATTGCATTTATGGGGGAATTAAAATGTTAGTGTATTCTATGAAACCCTGGGTTTGAATGTAGCCTCTTTCAAATAGCAGATTTTGGATGCAGGAGGAAAAAAAAAGTCATACTGGCAAGATGAGGAAGATTTTCAGTCGTTACGATCTAATGAGTTTTAGTATGAGCTTTCCCTTGGACTTTAGTGGAAAAATGGTTTGTCTGGTTTCTTCCCAGCCTTATATTGCAGCTGTGGGTCATCTGTGCTGAGCAATAGCTTAGTCTTGTCCCCAGGTCCCAGTTGTCCGTTCATGTTGCATGTGCATTGGTCCTGAAAGCAGAGAGAGGGACTAAATAATTACCTGCAAGGCAAAACCCGAATGTAACCTAGGTGTAATTAAAAGCAAAATGTGCTTCAGGTACTCCTTGTAGGCTGCATGAACCAGATTGCACCTGGAAGGATTTGACTCCCTCCATCTACAGGAGTCCTTTAAGGCCTTGTGAGCTGACCTTGCCGCTTCAGTACCTCCATGTTCCATCTTACACCACACTTCAGGACGTACAGCACAGAGCCTTGGCCTCGTGCTGTTGAAGTAACCAGTATGTAACAGAACCCTAACATTATTTCTGGCTCTGAACCGGGAAAACAACAGGGAAGTACTATTTCCAGCTCATGACCCTGGTATCCAGTAGTCTGAGGCCGCGTGGTGTGCAGGGTTGAGAGCAAATCGGATCCTTCAAGAGTAGATGTGCTATGAAACAGCCTGAGTGTGGTCTACGGCACGAGCCTGGCACCGCAGTCAAGGACTGAGCCATGCAATGGGTCCTTTTAGCAGGTTTAAACATAACCTTTCATTTTCTAGCTACAGAGGTTTATTTCTCTGAACGTATCTTGTACTGCAGTGAGGTGACAGCTCCAGCCATTAAAAAATAAAAGAAAAAATAATTCCCAAAAGGTAAAAAACAGAGTTGTAAAGCGTTGCTGTTTAAAACAATATATATGTGTGTTTTTTAAGAAGAGACAGTCAAGAGGCATAGTGCGAGAGAGCAATATTCGACTGTGATATGGCTGGCCTTTGATAACAGCGCATGTTTATTCTTGTAAAAGCAAAAATGATTGCTTCTGCACTGCTTTATTCAGATAGGCGCTATTAAATGGGGAAGTGCCTGCACATAGAATTGATGGCTCTTTCAGGAGCAAACTAACGGCGCTGGGCGTCTGCCTCGCGATGTGATTCAGCCTGAAAAACAGAACAATGAAACCGGGAGGTTATTAGTGGGAGAAATGGGAGGACGGAGGCAGATAATTTTACAGAGTTTTATGGGGTAGTAAGAGTAATGGACAGGAAGGAGATTGAAAATGGAAGAGGATCAGAGGATAGATTTTTATGACCGGAAAAGAAAATTTACAAGACTGATGTGAAGGTTGCCCTAAAGAAAGAAACAGCAAATTTTGAGGAAATAGATGGGGAGCCGTGTGCAGACTGTAAAGGGGAAAAATAATGGCTGCTGAGCGGAGGGCAGATTGGAAGAGAGCAGAACAAAAAATGACTTTGAAAGAAGTAAATTAAAAATAATGCATTAGTAGGAGAACAGTCAGAATGTCGTTAGGGTGCAGACAGGGGAAGAGGAGCTGGAACTAGACTGCAAGGTGAAGAACCGCTTAAATGAAGTGTGTGTTGGAAGGAGTGCAGTAACAGAGGGCTCAGAGAACAAGAATATTAACAGGTGAAGGAGTGTTTGGCTTAAAAAGGATGCCCTCTAGAGCCTCAACTCATTTACTGGCGGGAATGTATCTTGCTTTCTGTGTTGGTGCGATGTGAGTCAATGGTAGTTTTAAATAATTTATCGGTGTTTGTGGGGCTGTCCAGCTGGGAAGGGAGAATGGAGGATTCTCTAGTGTTAGGTCTGGTCCAGTCCCTTAAATTATTAGAAAAAAACATCACAATGATATTATTGCGCTGCTGCATGGCTGGCGGCTGAGGATAAGGATTAAGCTCAGGTATTGAGACAATACCTGCCCATTGTATTTTGGGGGTTGTAAGCTCTGTGCAATTACCTGGACTTTAGCATTCATGGGATGACTGACTTTGGGGTGAGCAGGGATAGCTGAGGTGCAGGCACGAGCCGTGTGCCTGCCTCCAAGAGACAGAATTATGACCATTCTCTTGGGCCCAGCATTTGCTATGAGCTCTCTAGGCATCTTCATGCTCAGGATGAGTTTTCTTGTGGTTTTTGTTTCTGAGGCATCTCTTTCCTCTGTCTGCTGTTTTTAATTCCATTTCCTTTGATCATTCCACTCCAATCGGGCACTTCTTAAGCGTTGTGATGCCTGAGAAGCAGCAGCCTTGGCTCCACACCCCAGATCCTTGATTGAAAGTAATCTTCAAGGACTTGTGCCCAGAGTCATACGGAAAGGCACTGGCAGAGCAGGGTCTTAGAGCCGTCCTGTAAGCCCCAAGCCCGAACTTAAACTGCCAGATCGTACCCCACTGATGACAAGATAAGAGAATTTGGATGTTTTATCTGATAGCCTTTGTTGTACTGAGGGATCCCAGTGGCAGAGGTTTTCTCGCTTTGTGTAATGTCCAATATAATCTCTAGTAAACATTTCAAACAATTTTACGCTGTTTATTGTAAATATTAGCTAAATTCTATAACTGTGTTTGGAATTTAGGCAATTATTTCTGAGGTAGTTGAATACTAACTCTTATTCATTTCAGACCACAATGTACATTTGCCTGTCTCGGGTAAAGGTCCAAAATATGAATGAAACTAATATTTTCATTGTGTGGTCTCTTGCTTCTCATCTTTAAAGGTACTTGCATGTGCTTACATGTTTTGCCTGATCAAGCTTCTGCCAGTTACATATGCCATAAAGCATTAGAAGTGCATATAACGACACCTTTAAAACTGAATCATTCAGCTTTATTACTCTAAATACAGCTGCTTTGATCACAGGAGTTAATCTGCACAGGGCAGATGATTGTCCCCAAAGAAGAGATACATAAAATGTCCACATCACAAGCATCGAGACTGCAGCAGTCTGTTAAGGGGGAATCTTACACAGTGTTTTGTTTTCAACACCAATAGCTAAAATTACATTTCCTAAACCTCTACATTTGGACCAATAACAGAGAAAGATGCTTCCAGGAGAGAGGAGCTTGTGGGTTTCTGCTGCTTTTTCTACCTTTGCATATGTTACCAGTGCTGCAGCCCTGTCCCTGATTTAATCTGTAATCTCAGGTGTTTTCATGGGATCCTTTAAGGTTCTTGGGCTATCCAGCAGTGGAGCTAGAAACTTTACTGATCTGTGGGGACCACACTTCAGAGCTTTTGAAGTAGCTATACTTAGTTTTTGTTGCTTTTCTCTCTCTTTTCTGTCTCCACATAGTCCTTGTGAGATATGCCAAGAAATCACAATGTTAACGCCGTTTGGAACTAAATCATATAATCTTTTTAATTGCAGGTTCCATTGCAGCTCATAGAAAGTGTTGAGTGCCGTGACATATTTCAACTTCATTTGACTTGCAAAGACTGCAAGGTTATAAGGTATGAATAGGCCAAATGCTGAATGGGCTGTGACTTTGCCTTCCACATGCATTTTATTTGGAAGTTAATCTTAGTCTCACTGTTTTTTCCCAGATTTACAATGAATGCAGTACTAGTTATAAGACACAGAACTAGATAAAACAGCTGAAACACATGCTTCTTAGAAAAAAGATGTTAAGATTTGGGGTTGAGGGTTGGGATTTACGGTATGGGCTTGTGCAGTTCTACCTGAAACCTTCAGACAGGATAGCATCAGCCACCTCGGGTTTTTAGCTGTTGTCAGACAGTCCTTATGAGACAAGTAGCCTGTTGAAAAAAAAGTCTGGGAATAAGGTGAAGCCAGGTCTGCAACCCACCTCGGAGGACAGCAAAGTAGCTGTCATGTGGAAGGGAGTGTTAATATGTTTCTGTCCTTCAGCCTTCTTCAGTATCTGCCCCTGGGTTCCCTGAACTTCAGTGTTTCCTACTTTTCTGCTGGATAAATTAATTTTGATCTATAAACTTTAATTAACAAGAAAGGAACACTTCTTTTTGATTAAATGTTTGCTGGCAGTACCTTTTGTATAATGAAATGCACCCCAGTCACATCCGAGCACTTAGAATGTTTAACAGGCCAGCTGCTTCCTGAAATGCTGTATTTTGATGAGGTCTGATTTTACTTTAGAAGTAATATTTAGTTTAATTTGAATTAAATATTTAACTTCCTCTTAACTTATAGCTCTTGACATTTAAAAAAGTCACTCTTCCTATCTACATTAATTTGTTAATCCTCTTCACTTGTACAATGAATAAAATTATTTGTATTTATGTCCTCCTTTACGAATTTCTGATCAAAATTGCAGTTCTGAGATCAGGACTTGATGAAAATGACCACTGGAAATCGTGAGGTGTGGGCTCAAGATCCCAGAATTGGAACATGTGCATGTTACGTTTCCTGAACAAAGCAGCTTCTGTTTTGAATAATTGGGCTCAAATGAAGATAGTGTTGAAAATGACTAATACAACTTTAAAACAATTTAGAAAGAAAATGGGGTACTTAGGGTGAGATGCATCTTGCCTAACTGCAGACACTTAATAGACAATTAACCAGGCTGAGCTGGTAGTGAAGGCTCACTTTATCATCAGTGATGAGAAATAAAAGCTTCCAGGCTGCACTTCCTCACAGCTATTTTAGATATGTTTCATAAGACAGCAGGAGCTGCACATGTCTTCTTCCTTCCACTGCCTGACTTTGAGATATTTACAGGTAGGGATAATAAACCCTGCCCTTAGAGAATACAGATGCTGTCATTAATGATGAATGTAGTTGAAACCAGACTGAGCTGAATGCAAATATTTGGTGAATATTTTATAACTATAAAATCTTGAAGAAATCTGTCAGGGAAAAGTAAAAATAAATCACTACACTAATTTCCACCCTTTATTCCAAAGGGGCCAGAAATCCTCTTTGAAAAGACAAGTCAATGCCATTTTAATATACTGCTTTGAAGATTATTTTCTCCTGTGCAGGGAATGTTCTTGCTCGTTGTTGTTAGTTTGTAATGCTAGGCAAAGCTCAGATTCAAAAAACATTTTTTCTGCTTACCATCAAGGCCAGGAAAGAGAATCTTAACGTGAATGGTAGGGGGATAAGGTAAGATTTCACATACCAGCGTTTGTCCCCATTGTTCTCAAATTAAGTGTATCATTCAGATGGATCTTTCTTCTAGATTTGATGAAAAATGCATTCTTGCTTGCAGGAATGTGATAGATTATAATGTATGCGGTGGTTTTGTGAGTTAGTTTCCATCTGGGACCACCCTTCAGCAGGACATGACTGTTCTGTTTTGTGTGAAAGCTGCACGCTGAGCTCAGGGATGCTCACCGTGATTTTAAACTAGCCATACCCATAAACATCTTCCTCGTCCATGACTAGTAAGGCATGCTGGTTGTGTATTTGCAGTCACAGAATATTGCTTTCATGCTTTCAGTTTAACTTGAATTCTTAGGTATTTATTTATGTACTAATACCCTAAGGTTTCATTTTTGCTATCCACTAGAACGTACACAGAAGTAGAACTAAATTATCAGTGAGATGATTGTTCTCATTTTTACCTTTCACAGGGGTTTTCACAGTCAGCCAGACCTTATAATGTGGCACCCATTACTGACAACTAATAGATAAATGTTGCTTTCTGTGGCAGGTGTCAGTTTTCTACTTTTGAGCAGTGTCAAGATTGGCTGAAGCGTCTGAACAACGCCATCCGCCCTCCTTCAAAGATAGAAGACCTTTTCTCATTTGCTTATCATGCTTGGTGCATGGAGGTGTATGCTAGTGAAAAGGAACAACATGGAGACTTGTGTCGGCCAGGTACGTGGAAGCACTTTGAGGATCATCACACGTGATTTGAATAGGAATTGCCTGCTTGTTGCTGACATCCAGAACTTTAAAAAAAATGAACAATTCAGTTTTTCTGTTTAAATTGTACCAGAAAAATTCTCGTAAGGACTTTATTTACATCAATTCTTGCACTTTCTCCTTGGTTATATAGTATACCTCCACTTTCAGCAGGGTGTTCTTTAATGTCTCACATGTCTGACTCTGCACAGTCTGAATTTTGTCCTGTCTGAACAAATGGGAGATTAGCTCCCACCACAGCTACTTTGGGATCAAAAAGCTATGCAAAACACTCCCTGAATGGCCTGGGGAAATGAACGTGGTGGATCTAATTTAGTCAGTCATGTATAATACTAATAACATTTTGTTCACCAGGGCAGCAACTTTCATTCTAAACATTTTGTATGGATTGTGCCCATGTTTTTATAGTCACCACGTACAACAGTGGTCTTCAACGTGGATGTTCAGTAGTAGGAGGCGCAGGAGTAAGACACCTCTGAGCTCTTTCTGAGGTTCAAAACTGCAAGACATAGACCTATTTTTAGTGAAATATCATCCACACTGGAAAGTTTGAGAAGTCCCCAAGTAAATAACAACTAAAAATTGCTACGCTGGTGGTTATAGCATTTGTTTGTATCTGAGGAAATCTCTGTTCCGGGCCCTCTCCAGTCTGAGGCCCTCTGCATCCATAATCCACGTATCTGAGAAAAATGGCCTAATTATAGGAGTTTTGTTAACAGAGGAATGACGGTGTGGTTCTACCCCCTGTTACTGAAGCTGGTGTGTGGTTTAGCAAAGACTGTAATTTCCTTGAAGCCTGAGGAAGAGCAGTCAACAGGTAGCACACACGTGGGAGGAGGTGTTGCTTGGTTCTGCTTCCTGTTCCTGCACTTTACACGCTTTGTAAGCAGTTGCTGAAAAAGAAGAATCCTCAGAGCAGAATTTTGAATTGGTATCTTTCCCCTCCCAAGTAAACACACTAAATGGAAGACAGTAGGAGTTTAGATGGTTTACTAAGTCTCCTTGTGGGTCTTCAGACAGGATTCAGCCTGAGTTACATGTAGCAGCATTTACTTTGTGATTAACTGTTATCAAATAACTTTTTGTTCTTGGGGGTGTATCCATGAAATTTATATGTAGTAACTTTTTATCCTCTGGAGGATACTTCTGGTGGTAGATATTTTCCACCTATAGTTGAATCATAGTTAAAATGAATCTACAGGAATGCAATTAATCCAAGACATTGGATTTAAGACATTACATTTATTTATTGTACATCAAAGCAGCCCAGTGTTTGATAAATATGGACACAAATACTAATTGCTTCAAAATCTAAATATCAACTTCTGTGAAAAAAAAAAAATTGTAAGGTGTTAACCATGTCTGTAACGGCAGATTAGCACTGTGGCTCACATGACCAGTGGTTATCATCACAAGTCCACAACAAGTGTAGCTTGCTTTTTCTCCGATTTTGAGAGTTGGTTGGGCGTGCTTAGGAAATTAAAGATTATTCACCTTGGCTCAAAGCCCTGTTAAATAAAATACCTGCATTTGGGGAAGAACTGACAAACGTTAAGGCCAGGGTTTCACTTCTCAGAGAGGAGAATCTGTGATTTCTTGATGTACAGAGTAGCTGAAAATTGGAGGAAGGGAGAAATCAAACATAGTATTTCATTTTCCTGTAGTTTCATGTGTTTCTCTAAAACACATCAGCAGAGTGCATCAGCAGTCCTGCTGATTGGGGATGGTTCTAGTATTCTCATCTGCTATCCAGAAAATTTCTTCAGTGTGTATTACAAGTTTTAGTGACTGTTCCAAACAGCAGCTGACACTGAATGAAGCCCATCCTCAGTGCTGCAAGGACACGTTGCTCTTCCCACAGGACGTGTAAGGACAGTAATAAAAGTTGTTGCAAAGAGAAGCATGGCAGAGGTTGTCTCCTGGCCAGAATGCTGTGTTCCAGTTCACTTCTGCGCTTGAGAAATCAAAAGCCTGTCCTCACAAAGGGCTGCCAAACAGCTACTAGCTCCAATGGCTCCTACTATTGCTCTATATTTGTCTCTAATTGTTTGGTAATATCACATAAAAATGTTGGACCTGTACATTTACATCCTTAGAGATACGTCTTTGCATATCTCAGGTATTTAAAGACATGAAGGGTTTTCTGCAATATAACAGAAAGATGTAATACTTAAAGCATTATTTTTTCGATAGATTTTTCCCATTGATTGGTACTTTGCATCATGGGTTAGTAATAAAGTCATCTAAGAGATGGGCAACAGACTTACAGATGATTTTATCTAGCATTGCTCATTAAAGTTCATTAACGTTGTTGCATTCCTTAGCACTGTGAACCTGGAAATTTTGTACAAGTTTTCCTCTGTTACACTTCGAGTACTTTCTAATTCTCCATACTCTCTCTGTCAGAATAATTCTTCCTTATTGTCATTGTATATTTTTCAGCTATACTTTGGTACTTCTTTAAAAGCAGCCAGGAAAAAAATGGAGTTCATTCCTTTGCCTTTAATATACTAAACTTTGTGACTGATATTTGTCTAACAATCGTTTATGCATTTGATCTTCGTATCTCCACGGTGACTCATGGTGGAATAATCTCCAATTTAGAGATGGAAAACTGAGATGCAGACTAAATTACAGGGCTTGTCTACAGTCATATAGGAAGCCTGTGGCTGACATTGCATGCTAAATGAGGACTGCCCAAGTTCCAGACCATATTCTTTGTACTACCCCTTCACGTATCAGTCAGACCAGAGCTTCATGTTCTTCTCATTGATAGAAAATTCCGAATTCCAGGAAAAAAAAAAAAATCTGCTAGCATTTTCCCACTAAGGATGCTGATGGTTCTAAATTGTTCTCATTTTGGCTGATATGCTTGGTTCTGGTATGCAGCGTCATTTTTTGTATATGAATGTACAGAAGACAGTCATTTGGGGGAAAAAAATGGAGAGCTGATCAGGGAGAGCCATCAATACAAGCTGTGGTACTCTTGCTTGATTTTCAAATAGGGTTATGAGACCTAGGCTGGTTTTGAACTTTTCTTTCCTCATTTCAGTTTTTAGTAAGTATGAGTGCAGTGGTGTCTTTCCCTATTTTGAAGGGTAATAATCTTATTTCACCTTTATTTTTTCTGTCTGCTTTTGATACCCAGGAGAACATGTAACTTCAAGGTTTAAAAATGAAGTGGAGAGGATGGGTTTTGATATGAACAATGCCTGGAGGATTTCCAACATCAATGAGAAGTACAAGTAAGTTACGTGGGCTGCTGGTTCACAGCCAAATGTCTTCTCAAAGCACCAATTTTGTTATAGCAGATTATTGGAACTTTTTTCCAAGTTCTGCAGTTCAAAATAAGGGATACCTAGAATTATGAGGGTGTTTTTTTGTTTGTTTGTATTTTGTTTTGCTATTCTACAGCATAGATGTGCTTTTAAAGTATTATTTAATGTTTTGTTAGCTGTTACAATTTTGTAGGCTTAGAAATACCAGATTTTGATGTACTTGCTGAAAGACTCCTTAGAGAATAAACATTCTAATGCAAGAAAGGGAAGCCTTAAGAAGTCGGCAAAGAGTAGAGTTACATTGAAATCTTAAAAAGATTTTACAACATGTCTTGTTCTCTAGCTTAAGACAAAGGCTGGTGGGGGAAAACAATGTTGATTTGGATGAGTCAAGCTCATAGACCCTGGAAATAAGAGTAAAATACTTTTTTTTGATCCCGAGAGCATGGAAAAATATCCCCTCTGTCTGCTGGGTGAGGGAAAAATGCCCCTCCATCCATGGTTGGTAGGACAGTGTACTGCCTGACCCCTGATGCAGTTCAGTGCAAAAGCAGCAGTAACACTTCATAATGAAACATGTTTCATTGCATTGTCTTTGGAGGATAATGACTTGCAGTTGGTGTCACTACAAGAAGAATATTTGTCTTGTCTCTAAAAATGGAGGGAAGAAAAAAGAGCTATTCCTTACGTATTTAATAATAGAGAATAAAAGAAAACTTCAATGTCATATGGAAGCAGAATGATACAAACGTACTCCTTTCATTCTAGTGGCCAGCACTTGAGAAAAGATTATTTTTTTCAGCATGATTGGTAGATTTTTGTGGATAGTCTTGGACATGTGCTCAAGTCTGTCCTCGTGCAGTGATTTCTTTTTAAGTGCTTCTACTTCTTGTAACTTCATTGTTAGAATATAGTTTCTTTTTTTAGTAAAATAGAACAGGTATTAACATATTCTTTGAAGTTTTTAAGGATTTTCTCCAAGTACAGTATTTATTTGTGAATGAACTGTAGAAAGTATTGCGGTCTACTGACCAGAATGATGATCTAGTTAGAACTGGCAGCACACAAAGTTAATTCTTGTTATTCTCGTTTCCCATTTTCCCATTTATTTTACTTGGGTTTTGCTAGAAGACCTTTTTTTTTTTTTTCCCCATAGGAAGAACAGCCAAAATGGAGAACATTTCATTATTTCAGAATTCAGTTCTGTTAGAAACTGCAGGAAAAACTATTTTTGCACAGTCTCAGAAGGGTGACATTCAATCCAGATGTGAGGTTGTGTCTGTCAGTACAGTAGGGTGATTCTGTACATTTTGTTGCATTTTTGCCCTGGGTATGAGCTAGTTTATTATTCAGCAATATGTTGCAGTCACTACTGACTGCTTGCCCTGTTCTCTTTGGCAGTCATGCCTTTCTTATTTGAATTGTGGAGCACGAGATGGATCTAGTAGAAGAAAGTTCCAGTTAACCAGTCAAACAGAAGCCAGTGCTCTCAGAGTCCTGCCTTCAGGGAGGGTTGAACAGCTAATATAATTATTAATGCTTTATACAAGTTCCTTGTCTTGAATCCGGTAGCCCAGGTGGCTCTTCTATGTTTTGTGCCCCAGAAATGGAGAGGTTTATTCTTTAGCATGGAGAGATGTGGAATTTCTTTTCTGTGGTCCAGTTTATTTCAGCTGATGGAGTTAAAAATAACCTATATACAATTTCCCAAGAAAACACAAACATGAATTTTCTGATCCTGAAATGCACTCACGTACCTTGCTGTTCATAGTGCTTTTTCTATATACTAAGGAGAAGCTTATTGACGTACAATCAGGGAGCTATAACAGGAGCTATAACAAAATAGCTTGCTGAGATGAACAGCTGTCAGGTTGCTTATACTGCCTTTTTTTTTTTGTTTGTGTTGTCTAGAAGGTGTGTAACTGCTCTGTATCTCCTGCATTCAACCCTTTGCACCACTTCTCTCACAGGCTCTGTGGCAGTTACCCACAGGAAATCATAGTTCCCGCCTGGATCACAGATAAAGAGCTGGAGAGCGTGGCAAGCTTTCGGTCCTGGAAGCGCATCCCTGCTGTTGTGTACAGGTGAGCAGGTGGAACAGCCTTCACCAGTCTGCGCCTGATGTGTTCCAGCAAATAAAAGCTGAAATAACGTGGAACTGGGGATCTTGGCTTGTCATGAAAGGTGCTGAAGCTGCTGTGGGCCACAGATGTCCACTCACCAAGCATGACAGACGTCACCAAAAGTGTTAAAGATGTTTTATCTTTAACACTTTGAGAACAGGACCGTGGAAGAAAATACAAAGCGCCTTAATGGTTCAGGTAGCAAACAAGGATGACAGGGAGCCCTCATATGAGAAAAAATTCAGGCTTATTTTTAACTGACAGCAAAGTATGACATGTTAGGCTTGGTGGTTTGGGGTCTTTGTCTCTACATTTGCTACTTGTGTACATACATTGCTTTTTACCTATTTAAATCTCCAAGAATGTGTGACATAGCAGCATGTATTGGCACTTGTCAAGCCACGTGTGAAGTAAGACAGACTGGCTACACATTCAGTCAGTGAGTTAAGGTTTGTATCTTCTAATACATAAGTGTTGTGGGAACACTCAGCTTTGCATGTCCTGCAAGTCATTCTTAGGGCAGCACCTGAGTTAAGATTGTTATATATTTTTTTAAATATGAAGGGTGAAGAAATGAACAGAAGTGAAAAAATGGTAAGTAGCATCTCTTGGCTAGGTAGTCTGGTCATTTTTCTCTGCTTCTCGCCTAGCTATTTGGAAAAACCACACAACAGAGAAGCACAAACAAACCAATACTCAGATGATGCAGTATAAGCAAGGACAGATCCTAAACTGATTTAAGGGAGATCTAAAACTCAGTTTACAAGAGATGTTAGCTTCATCTGCGTATTGTAAATAGTTTTAATCAGGCAGTCTTTTCCTTAGAGTAAGTCCAGCTCTTCATAAGAAAATTGCTTTTCTGAGCTACTATTTTTTGGCAGCTTCTTTAGAAAGAAATATATTTCAGATTTGTTTCTCAAATGTTCTGGGGCCTATCTTTAATACCTTGGCTACGTTTCTGGTGTGCTTATCCTCCTATAAGCATTTAAAATCACTTTAAAAATCAGATGACAAAGGGATTAAAAAGATAATGAATACTGATAATTCCATTAAGTCTGCCCAGTCATCCATTTGTTCTAAAGAGAGAGAAAGCAAGAGCTGTTCTCTGAGTAACAAGCTAAATTTAGAGATCAGTGAAGTTGACAAATTCACATGACCCAGGTCAGAGGAGCAAGTATACAAGACTAGGCTATAAAGCATCGTTTACCTAGGATGATAAGAGTTAGTGCTCCATGCATGGAGAAGAAATCAGCTTGTGGCAGCAGATTGTTGTCTTTGAATCATCCTTCTTTTTCTTCTTTTTCTCCCGAATAAAAAAGCAGTTAACATCATCTGCAAATGTTCAGGAATAACCCCCATCCTCTGTTAGGATCTATGAAGATAAAAATGCTTTCCAGTATATGCTAATTATTTTAGACTTAAGGTAGTTGATTATTTTGGTAATACATGGATGTGTGCGTGTGTATATATATAAATGTATATAGGAGAATGGCGTAATTTATATATGGTTTTGTATCCAGCTTTGAACACTGCATTTCAGGCTACTTCGTGCCTTTTATGCAGTTGTCACATAATTGGGCAGAGTTAACACGGTTAACACAAGAAAGCATCATCCCCCTTCATCACTATGCAGAAAAAGTCATAATTTTTGTATCATTCTTGGGTAAAGGTTCCATTCAAGGGGATTTATGGGGTAGTGATTTAAATGTTTAAAAGACCTCATTGACTGAAATTGTTTAATCCCTGGCATTTAATATTCTGCAGTTCTGATGAGACTACGTGTGTTCAATTGCCACAGAGTATTTCATCTGTATCTTAAAAACAGTGGGAGAAAACTTGCTCTGTTTTGAATTCTTTTTCCTTTATCTTGCCATTTAGGAATAGATTTGCAAGACATCCAGTTCATCGTTCTGCATCTAAAAGCCAAATCAGCTAGTGGTTGATGATCCGTATGATTGGAAATCCATATATAGTTCTCTTTATATATACACGTATATATATGGCCATAAAAATAGCTTTTTTTCCTACTTTTGGAGGTGTAACAGACAAAAGCTCATTCAACATTTTTATCCATTGAAGATAATTTGGTACAATTGATTTCATTATTTATTGATCACACTTAAAAATCTACCTCAGGGAAAAAAGTAATAATTTTTACCTCACGGAAAAAAGTAATATTTTTTTAAATTTATCCAATAACTAGTCTCAGATATTTCTTTGAATGCTGGGACAGAGAGAGAGGAGAGGGAGAAAGAGACACTTAGCTACAAAACTCTTTTTGTTCTTGCAAAGCATGCGGAAGCTATGGCAGCATCCATGGAATTCAGCAGGCTGAATTTAGAGGCAAAATTCAAAAACGCTCAACTGAATATTGTCCTATTCTCCTAGGACTGCTGATTCAGATTCCCAGAGAAATCTTTGTAGCTCACCTGTTTTAGTCCCAGAAAATCAGTGTTAGGGAGAAGCCTTCTGGAATTCAGAGGAAAGACTGTATAGAGAACTTCATCTGCATTATATAAACGTTGTCCTAAACTCATGAGAACCTACTTAAAAATGAGCAGTGTTAAGGATGCTTTTGCTCTCTCACACCAAAGGTTATTACCCATCCAGGCAGCATTTCTGCCAGCGCAGGAAGCAAGGGTAAACAGAAATTTGCTGTGTACCGTACTTGCTGAATTATATTAGAATGAATTGCAGCAATAATTTTGGGGGTTGCAAGTACTAGTAGTTAAGTAATGCTACGCAGGGAGCTATGCAAACCTTTATTACTGCTCCCTGTCATGTAGTTGTAAGGACTTAGAGGATTTATTGTACTCGAGGGATTGCATGAACAGAGAGATTGAGCATACGCTGCGGTGTACTGCGCATCGTACAGTTACGATGCTTTGTAATGATGAGCTTTGTAGTTATTCAATGAGTGATTTACTATCTAGTGTACTGTCTAGAGGCTTCATGTTGCTTTGTCTCTAGAGGGTTAGGAAGTTTGCAGTACAGAGTTTGCTTTTTCTTTTCATTCTTTTTTTATAGTTACTGAGATGTGAATGACACCATCTTATACTCAGATCCATCTCTAGGGACGTCAGAATTGCACTTAAACTATTTTTTGCTATTTTTTGCTCCCAAGGCCAGTTCAGTTGGGATGAGTGTGATTCTTCAGACCTCCAACATTACCGTAAATAGATTTGTTTGATATCTGCCTAGGCCTATTAAGGCTTCACAGCTATCAATGAACTTGACTTCAGTCTAGTGATTCATTATTAATCGTGGTATTAATGGGAGGCAAGAACCTGGAGATGAAAATATAACTGTGTATGAGCCTGTGAAAATGATTCTGCAGGTAGGTAGCAATGAAATCTGGGAGAACATATGGGAAAGCAAATGAGCTGATCTAGGTGTTCAGAATAGATGTGTTACATGTCCGGTGATGGTTTGTTTTCTTTGTTGTTTGTGCCAGCATAGCAGGGAACTGGGTGGCCTTTCAGTGATTGACACTTATATTTTGCTGAACTAATTTTGTATCAATAGAGCTGCCTCTGGGAGGCAATTCATTCCAACACACACATTTTCCTTTGCGTGGAGTTGGCTGGCACCTCTTGCAAATGCCGTGGCGTTCAGATCGCTTTGCCTTCAGTTCGGTTAATGCAATGTGTCAGCTGCTTCCTCTCAGTGAAGGAATGTGATGTGAAACCATTACAAAAGAGCTATGAAAAACACTTAAAATACAATATCAGGAAATATTTTCTATTTCTAAGTTTTTGCAGTGGCGAGCCTTAACCTGCTGTTAGTGCTGCTTTTGGATGAGCAGCTGGAGGCAGCTGCCACTTAAGTGACACTGCAGAGGTGGCTCTGCCGAGCACACGACAGGGTCTGACAGCGCTGGCAGCAAATTCTAAACCAATTTCTGACACTGCCATAAACATTTACTGGGGTGGTGAGAGAAAAAGGTAAGATGTAGAGGTTTGTGTGTGCCTTCTTCGTGGTCAGGACTGTCAAAGTCAGTGTTTAAATTTGCTGAAAGGTTCAGCTCACCCTTACTATCAGTGCAATTAAACGACTTCTGGTTGACATGAGGCTGGAACATTCGTCTTGCCTGCACTCTGAAATAAAACTTTAAAATATTTTCCTTTCCTACAGAGTAACATTTAGGCACGGTAATTGGCGCACACTTTTATGGATGTGCAGGTTGTGTTTCTGAGGGGTTCGTGAGCAAGGCTGGCACTGCCAAAAGGCACCCGTATTTAAAACTGTGTGTCTGCAGGTTGGTCAAACAGAAAATAACAGGGAGCAGAACTTTCTAGGTGTCCCCCTCCTCAGCACCACTGCCTCACCAAGCAGCCTGAGAGAAATCGTGTCCCTGCTTCCCCTTTACCTCTCCACCTACAGCTCCTCATGCTGACGGCAGGGCTCCCTTTCTTGCCATGCCTGAGGTCCTCTGGATTCGAGGTGTTACTGGGGAATGTCAAAGAGAATGTTGTAAGCACTTCTGTGAACAGGGAATTGTGTTCAGCAGTGTGATAGGTCAGCATGGAGGCAGTAAGTGAGAATTAAGTGGCATGGTTTCAGTATTTTTTTAAGTGAGAGGGGCGAGTTTCTTAATCTGTTTTTCAGAGACTGTTGGCAGTGGTTGGATACTCTTCCATTGTTTTAAGGAAAGGCTGTGGTACTTAAGGACATGGTTCTGTGGGTGATGTTGGTGGAAGGGGGATAGTCGGACCAGATGATGTTGGAGGTCTTTTCTAACCTTGGTGATTCTGTGATTCTATTTCAGATCTGTTCTTTATGTGTAGTACAAGAAGACAGGTCAAATTAAAGAAAAAAACAAAACAAAACAAAAAACACTTCTGATTTTTTTTGTTGTTTTACCTTTCAGTGACAGCCAGTGTCCTGGAGGGAAGCTTGTGGCATGCGTTGCTGCTGAATCACAGGCTGGGGATAGCTGCCGAACTGTAGAATTAAAGTACCGGAGCGAACCATTTAATTTCTCACGCCCTCTGTGTTTTCCATCCTGATCTTTCAACTTATGCACTGCTGTTCTTTTTGTTCTTTGCCTTTTCAGGCACCAGAGCAATGGAGCAGTTATTTCCCGCTGTGGACAACCCGAGGTCAGTTGGTGGGGCTGGAGGAATGCAGATGACGAGCACCTTGTCCAGTCGGTAGCCAAAGCCTGTGCCTCAGATTCGAGGTCCAACAGTAACAAACTGATGAACGGAAATTGTTCCAGAGATTTCTCCAATGGAGGAGACCTCTCTGATGTGGAATTTGGTAAGTTTGTCATAGTTCTTTTTCTGTAAAAGGCAGAGATTTTGGAAAATGCTTCATCTCCTCTATGTACTGTAACAGATTCAATCCCTTTTGTTTAATGAATCATTCTCTGATTTCTGTGTGCACGTTTCATATACGCTGTGGGGCTTGGGTGTATTGTAGTTGTAAGTGATGTCAGAAGTATCCCTTCAGCTGTGTATTCTCTTCCCCAGATTCCTCCATCTCTAATGCTTCGGGAGCAGAGAGTTTGGCAATACAGCCTCAGAAGCTTTTGATCTTAGACGCACGATCCTACGCAGCAGCTGTGGCGAACAGAGCCAAAGGTGGAGGCTGTGAGTGCCCAGGTAAGCAGTGTTTCTTCTCATTTTTATATTAAGTTAATGAAAAAGATTTGCTCAAATTTAATTACACTGATATACTTCAGTACTGTGTATTCAGCAGACTGCGTAGATGCAAGAGAACTTTCATCTACATGAAAGTTCTGGACCATTGCAGCTATCTCTCAGCCCTTCAAAAGGACAGGTTTATCTGTTTCTTTGAGTTCCTCAGAGCATGAACCAGCTGGCAACATTGTTCAGTATATGGTGAACCGTGTGGAATTATTTATTATCTTTCTCTTGCTGAGTTAAACATAAACTAGAGTGAGACAAACAGATCCAATATGCTAATGTCTGAAAAACCTGAACAAACTTTTAAAGTCCCTTAGCTGTAGACAGTCATAGTCTAGAATAGTTATGCAGAAGACAAATTTTCAGCAATTGTTGTAAAGCTGAAACATTTTTCAGCATTTATACTATAAACCAAAGCAACTGAAATCCTGATTCATCTTGCATTTGTAATATATTCACATTTATCACTTTATTTGTTCTTTGGCACATGTAAATTGTTGATGATATAAACAAGATATTATTTTATGGTCACTGCTGGATATGAATACAGCCTGTTAAAATTCCTGGAGAATCTGAAAAGAATACCAGACAGAAAAATTGTCAATAAGATAACAGAAACTATTTCAGCCACGTATTCCTGTTTTGGTTTTTACTGCAATTGCTTCACTTTGATAAATAGCCACCAGAAGGAAGAGATGAATTTTCCATTTAACACCTCACAATGACTAAATAACTCATCATCATCACAGAGTAAAATTTCAAAACAGAAAAGCGAGGTATACAAGAAGTTTAATTTTTTTTCATATATATTGATTCTTGAATTCTTTGTAGAAAATGTCCAAACAGCTTAACTGTCACCTTCAGTAAATTTGACTTGCATTAAGTACATCCTTTTTTGCTGATACATTTTCTCCAGGTATTGCCAAGTTTGCTTCTCTCAGTATAAAAAAAAATCTCAGTTGTATTGTGTTTTATATAAAATATAATTCAGAGAAAAAGACAAAAAATACTTAGATATTCTGATACTTTCAGTCACTTCGGACTGGAGTTACCTATTTTATCCCTAACAAGATGTTTCTGGTTTGCCAGAATTTGTTGGGCATTTAAGAAATTAAATGATTCTTAAATGATTTTAAGAAATCAAATGATTTCTTAAAACAAATATTCTATTTTAAAAGAGTACTGGACTCCTGACTTTATTTCTATTGTAGGTAAGATCATTTTATCGCTATCACGTCATCGTTTTTGTGCAAAGAAGCACCGATACAGAGCAAAGCTAGGTCTAGGAGTGACTAGTTAGTATTTTTCTGCAGCTTCTTGGGTGCTTCCTCTAACTAGTGGCCACTGTCTGTACTGAAACTGCTTCTGCGGTATTGCCAAGTTGCTTGAGTACATACCATGGCAAGGTCTGAAGGAAAACTCAGTAATTCCATTTATCCTCTATTTTCCTTCGAGTATTTCTCATGTATTGCTTGTTCCTTGTAATAGAAAAACTCAAAACAGCTTTTTGGAGTAGTTAAGAAAGCGAAAATATAACTTTTATAAAAATATAAATTAGTTTACCAAACTACGGAGCATCCATAAATTGCCAGTTAAATATTGTTGTGCTTCTCAGTCTCTTGAAGAATGTTCTGTAACCCCTAGCGTAGCAGTATCACTCTTCCCATAGGTTTGTACTCTGCTTTTTGTAATGTGAAGCAAAACACTGAAAACAAATCCAGAAGCACTTTGCTAACTGTTTCCTGTTTTGCATGTTTTGTTGTAATGCCTGGAATACCTGCTGAAGTCCAAGCGCTAGTTTTTCCTTACAGAATATCTGTAAACAGATTATTTCTTCTGTCCACAGCACCAGAGGTTTGTTTTTATGAAATTATTATTTTATAAATAAATTAGAATTTATGCTGAGTGCAGTTTTCAGTTTCTTCCCTCTTTCGTGATATTTCCCTACAGAGTATTATCCAAACTGTGAAGTAGTATTCATGGGAATGGCAAACATTCATTCTATCCGGAAGAGCTTTCAGTCCCTGCGTTTGCTCTGCACACAAATGCCAGATCCAGGAAAGTAAGTGGATGTTCTGTGTTTTTGGCATTTCTTACATCTTTCTGTAACCGCATTCTTTTGCTGCTGTTTTGTAAACTGAAATGCCGTGTTTTCTTTCCCTTATTGACTTTCCTGTGTAAAAATGCTAAGCTCTATTTTTCATTTCCATGGAATTTAAGCTAAAGGAAGTTGTTGGATTATTGTCACTGAGGAGAATTTAGAAAATGAGATCTGGGCTTGTAATTCAGCCCTGAATTTTGATCCCAGAATGTTACTGCTTTCATGTGTGCTTCTGAGTGCTACCCTTAGTCTAACCTGCTATTCCCAGATCTTTAATCTTCGCAACCCGGCTCTCTTCAAAAACATTCTAGTGGTGTTCTGTGTATTTCGTGCCTTTATGGTGTCCTTTCAGGGAACATAACCCTCCGGTGCTGTGGGATAATTAGCCTCTAGTTGGCCCATCACCCCAGGAGCCTCTGAGGTTGGGTTTTCATTAGGACACCATAGTTTCACCAGTCCTGTTTCTCCCACCAGGTCTCTCTGTTTGAATTTGTTGCTGATTGTCACTCAAATGGCCACCCTTACTGAGCTGAATGTGAAAACCTTCATACTGCTCTGCTTCTTTAGATACCTACTGCACACCTTGGGAAGCCTGGCAGTAGTTGAGATGTGGGTGATATCAAAGGCACCTCAGGTTCCAAACTTTCCTTGCAGCACAGAGTTCTCCTGGGGATATGGCAGAGTCCCAGGATCTGCCACTGATACCAGAAGTGCAGGGTAATCTGAATCCTCAGCTCCAAAGAATGGAGTCAGTAGAGGCTGCTGAAAGTAGCGGTTAGCAGCAGTGCTTGTGCTGGCCCTTGCTGGGGATGTGTTGTGCTGGGCAAGTGTTTCTTCCTGCAAGTTGTGTGCAGCAAGCCATGTGCCACAGACTGGCTGTTCCTCAGGTGGGCTGCACGGCTTTGTTTCTTACAAATCCAGGAAAGCGTAGATAGAAATGAAAAATATGCGAGAATGACATTCACAGCTTATTAAAATACAAATTGAATCATGGTTACGCTTTGATTTGATGGATTCAGAGATCCAAACCTGGAAGCATTTTAAAAGAACAACAATTGTCCTCGTTTCTTTTCCTCTAGTTGGTTATCAGCTCTGGAAAGTACCAAGTGGCTGCAGCACTTATCTGTGCTTCTGAAGTCTGCGCTACTCGTGGTTCATGCTGTGGACCGAGACCAGCGACCTGTCTTGGTGCACTGCTCCGATGGCTGGGACCGAACCCCCCAGATAGTGGCGCTGGCCAAACTGCTGCTAGATCCATATTACAGGACCACAGAGGTTTGTAAACCATCCGTTAATGCATGAGGTGGTTATCGAGCTTGGGTTCTTTTCCAAGGAAGTCTGTAAAAAATAATTACAGGTTTTTCCACTAGAAGAAGTACCAAAGCTAGCAGGAGTTAACAGTAGTGCAGATACAGTTACATATACTTGTAAATAGAGTCTGTAATTCAAGAGCAGATTATATTTTTCCCTTTTCCAATAACTGCCTGGTCGTGGTCTGTGTTTCTCTGTATTTAGTGTAGGGATATAGAATACAGAGTGCTTCTGGCACCATTGCAGTTTCTCAGTCAACTATTGATACAAATCTCTTTTCTAGATTTCTCAGCTGTATGTGAGTTTCATTTTTTTCATTGTCCTTTGTTGCTTAGGTATAATTCTGTTGATTTTTTCAGCCTGGTTTTTCTTCTATCACTTTTCAGCATTGTGGGATATGTGATGGCTGGGTTCCATCTCCCAGCCCACATGCAAAATGTCTTTGTTGTCTAGAACAGAAGCATGTGTCTGAACACTGTGCTAAAAACTGCTGCTCAAAACCTCAGACACATAAGTACCAGCAGTTTAAACTGTAGCAATGCCTTTTGGAGGAAACTGTGGAGTCTTCCTCAGATCCCTTTTCACATTGGTTTTAGAATTCAGCGTTTATCAGGTCAAAACATCCTGCTCTGTCGTCAGCACAGAACCTCCTCATGGTTCCTACTCAGTGCTGTCGTTCCTGTTCAAAGTGCAGAGTTCTGTACATGTCTTTTGCCTGCCTTCCTTGTCCCTACTAAATGAGAGAAAGCCATATACTGTAGGTGTCTGCACAAGGATCAGAAATGTTTAGAAAAATGAGTCTTCATCGTTGTCACATTTCAGGCTTTACAGCTATCAGCTCTTTGTTTTAAGTTACAACCACTGACTGAAGAAACATGCTCTACATTTTTTCTTTCCACAAAGAAGCAAGACCTTCCTAACACGTGGTAGGGTTTAGGTCCTGTAAGACTAGGTGTCACATCCAGGTGCTCAGCTAGACGTTAGTTTTGAAATATGCTTTGCCCTTTTAGTTTGCATGAGAGATCATGCAACTTGACCTTTATCGAACTTGTGGCTGTGCTACATCTGGTACACACACAAGCAAAGCAATTTCTGGGGCTGTGGATGTCCTGTCATGGATGAACTGTTTTCTGTTTGACAAAAAGATCTGTCCATTATTTTCAAATGAGAACTTGAAGATTTCCTCTCCTGTCCGAATGGTGGTTGCCATAATCCAGGTTTTAATCAAGGTGAAGTTCCTACTTGCCCCTGCCTGGCCAAGACAGGGCTCATTTCCAGGTCTCCTCCCTTGCCAGTCATTGAGGACTTAACAACCTGCATTATTCCCTTTCCTGTTTGTGTAAGCTTGGGAATTCCTGTCCTGATTTATTTTTGCAGCATGTCAGGGCGTAGAGGCATTAGGTAAAGTAGAAAAGAAGCGATGGGGATAATGCTGAGGGGAGGTCAGAGGGAGTGAGGAACCAGCAGTAAGATGATTCCCACGGCTCTTAGATTGTCTTAGAAAACTGAACCAAAGAAAAAGAGGAATTTTTCATCTCTGCTTTCATTTCTGCAGGGTTTCCAGGTGCTAGTGGAGACGGAGTGGCTGGATTTTGGCCACAAGTTTGCAGATCGCTGTGGCCATGGTGAGAACTCGGATGACCTAAATGAGCGCTGCCCAGTGTTTTTACAGTGGCTGGACTGCGTCCATCAGCTCCAGAGGCAGTTCCCTTGCTCTTTCGAGTTTAACGAAGCATTCCTTGTGAGTTGTGGCTTGAGAGATTGCTGTTTTATAGACTGCTTCTAAACCAGTACCCAGTACTAACACACTAAAGAGCCCTGAGGGGTTTCTGATTTTCCCATCTGTGATATGCTGCAGCCTGATAAAGGAAATGGGAAAACTGCCCTGATAGAACAGACTAAAGTCCTCGTATGCTTCCTGGACCTCAAGATCTGTTCACTCTTAAAACAGAAGTAGGACCCTTCAGGATTTCTTTTAAACTTTAAATAAATAAATAACATTAATTTAATAGTTTCACCTAGGAGGTGCTGAAGTAAGTTCAGTATAATGAATCCACACAACATTAAAAAATGTTTACTGGTGACATAAACTTCCCCCTAGTTTAATCCCATTTTCAGTTGAAGGCGACTCCTCTGAAAACACCCCTGTTTTACCTTTCTGTTTGGCTTTTGTGTTTCTGAGCTGCAAATATGTTTAGCTGTGTTTATTTTCTTTGGAATCGGACAGTTCTCCTATTAGAAATTGGCCTTGGACTGTCAAAATCAGTTTTCAAGGCCAGAAAGCAACTTTGGGGGAAAGTGGCAGTCCCTGACTGCAGAATTAGTAATCTGAAGACTGAAAGCTTTTATGGAGTGTCTGATCCACTGAGAGATTTAAAGCACGTTCCTGTGATTGTAGCTGCCGTGCACTACCACTTGCCAGCTCAGCCATGTAACAGAGTTTATGTCCGGTTCTAGCTTAGCTCGGTTGTGAAATAAGATATGTAAGCTTGTAACTGGCTTCAGAGCTCGCTGCTAATCTACAGGAGCTACGTGTGAACATACCCGTGGTGTTCTTGCCACCTTCAAGCAAAACCCCTAGCTGTTAGTGCGCAGTCACGGGGACTACTGGGACTATTAGGTTCATGTCAAGCTAACAATCCAGATGTGTGTGCTGTGTGCGTTTATACCGACACAGAAATTAACACTTTTCCCTGCTGTTCTTTGCCTGCTGCATTAGTGTTTTATAACAGAGGTATAAAAAATTCAGGTATATTTGTCTGTCAGTCTTTGGGAAGGGGTGTATTGCCTTGCAAAGGAAAGATATCTTGCTTTTTAAGCATTAAGCTTGATATCTTCTGCCATATGACTGTATTTGTGTTGGTCTCTGCAGGTCAAATTGGTGCAGCACACCTACTCTTGCCTCTTTGGTACATTCCTGTGCAACAATGCGAAAGAGAGAGGAGAAAAACACACTCAGGAACGGACCTGTTCTGTCTGGTCTTTGCTGCGGGCAGCAAACAAAGCCTTCAAAAACCTGCTCTACTCCTCCCAGTCTGAATCTGTATGTATCCTTTAATCCCTACCACATGGGAGAGTCCCTCAAAGGGCTTGCAAGTATAATGTTTTCAGAAGTGTGTGCCTTAAGGAGACACCCAAGTTGTAGCAGTGGGACATCCTGTGGGTTCACTGGCACCAGGAATGCAGCATAGAGATGGTACACAGTTCTGGAAATGCCGCAGCTCTCCTCCTCGATATTTACAACTGGACGCTCTGTTCAGTCTTGTGTTTCAAGTCTTGTGTTAGGTCTGCTGATATTTGAGGAATGTCAAATGCAACCTCAGAAATTTCTCTGTGCTGGAGACACATTTTCTGTAACTAAATATTTTGCCTTTTTTTTTGGTAACAGAAAACATTTCTGTGTTTGACAAATAGACCTTTCTAGACAGCTAAGCTATGTCAGAGGAGTGCCATAAAATTACATACAGACCTAGACACTTTGTCTAAATTAAACCTAAATCTAAACAGAAAAAGTAACTAGGATTATTTAGCATATCTGTGTTTCTCTTAATACTTTCACATTTTCGGTTTGGCTTATTCATAGTAATAGCTCACTGTCGCTTCCAGGAAGGGGCTTGCAGTTACCTTTTTGTGTGTGTTTGATGAAAGGGCTTGTAAGGGATTTAGACAGAGATGCAATATGGTAGGCATGGCATGTAAACAAACAGTCAATCATCAAAGGTCAGCATGACTAGATGGCAAAGACTTTTATAAATATTTAAACACTTTTTGTTTATAAAAGTATCAGATACCATAAACCCAACTGTAAGGGCTATGCAATGTTTTTGCATATGATAGACGTGGTTTTTAATTGTTCCTCAGAAGAAGATTAAGGCTTGGCTTAGTAGGAAAGAATTTGTCTACATTTGTTATAAAAAGTTAAATTTAATATTCACATCAGCCCTCTGTCACTGTCTGCCTCCCGTAGACACCGTACTTGCAGCCAGTGCTCAGCCAGCGCAGATCCCATTTGTCATTGTGACAGGGAGCAGCAACAAGAGCCCTTCAAGACCTTCCAGCCTGACATTGTCATTACAGGAGTGGATGTAATAGCCAAAAGCATGAGACACTGCAGATTAATACGGCTTGTGAGGATGTTGGGAGCTATGGGGGCATCTAAGTTTTCCCAGAAAATACCAGCAAGTTTACCCAGGAGGAGCTCAGAGAGCTTAAAACTGGCAGTGCAGCCAGGCAGTTGTTCTGTTCCATGCTGTACCCTACAGTACAGGTGTAGTCTTGTGATTTGGCCAGTGTTCTCAGTAAATGGTACACTGGAGTACTAAGTTAATTAGGGTAATTTGTCTGTCCATAGAAGTTTTGGTAATTTCCTGTCTTCTATTCATTTCTTCCTGTTTTGTTTTGTTTTTTTTTTTCTCTTCAGTGTTTAATAGGTGCCTCACTGATGTAGCCACGTCTGTTTTAAAACCACAGTCATTTAAGAGCAGCATCCACCAAACCAAGCCGCCCCACATCCCTCCCTCTGATTTCCTTGTTTCATTGCCGTTCCCTGCTTTTCCAAACGAAAGTTGCCTGGGAAAACAGTGGAATTGATAGAGATTCAAGGTGGTCTTAAATTGAAACAGAAAGCGTCTTCCATAGTCAAGGAATTCCTTTTAAGAACAAGCTGCCTGTTCAGCAAAAGTATTTCTGCATGTACTTAATTTTTCACATGTGAGTGCTTCCATTAAAGACAGGGCTAGCTTTGGTGAATTGGAGCCTGTGGAAGGAGGTTATTAGTTCAGCTCTCATGTGGCACACGCTAACACAAAGTACAAGGAAATCTCCGCGCTAACAATGGGCCACTGAATTCTTCAGCAGTTTAAATTGCTCAAAAGCATTATTAAGGTGTAGATTCACACAGAGCACATTGCAGTAATTCATTCATGAGAAGTTGAAAGCCGGCATTGTTATGCCTCAGCCTCTGCCTCTGAAAGAGAAGATAATTATATATCCAAGTGCAGCTGATAGAAATGCCATAGCTGCTCGCTGGCCTTCAGAGCTATCTAGAGATCTAACAAAGCCTCCCAGCTGCAAACCTGAATAAGAAACCAGGAGTGCCCCGATCAGATGTGAACATCTTTCTGCACCTTGGGAGCAAACAGTTGCAGTTTCTGAACGTTGTGTTTTCCTCTCTCAGGTGCTGTATCCAGTGTGCCATGTGCGTAATTTAATGCTCTGGAGTGCTGTTTACCTGCCGTGCTCTTCCCCCTCCACACCTGCTGACGACACCTGTGCCCCATACCCTGTTCCAGGCTCTAGCCCTGAAGATCAGCCTCTGGGCAGGTGAGCCTAGAGCCCAGAAATCCCATCCTGTAAAGTAAGATCAACAGAGAATATTGTGGGATGTAAAGAGGAGAATACCTGTTGTGGGAGGGAAGTGTTTTTCACAGGCTTATTTGTGGGGCTGTTTGACTGACCAAAAGCAGTCTTTCCTTGTTTGTTTTGAAAGCTGTTAAGTTTCAGAGGTCATAGCATAACAAATACATTGGATCAGAAAGAAGATTATCAAGTAGAATTAAGCCCTGGGTATTGCATAGCTTTGTGAGATTCCTCATATCCTTGTGGGATATGAGCTTTTATTTGGCTATCTTGAATTTCAGTTCTTTTTCTGTGTTGCATAACTTTCTTTGCTTTTTTTTTTGCAAAATGATTCTGAACACATGTTAATTAGGAGGTGTGACAAGACTGTAAGCATTTGTGCTTTGTGGTAAAGGGACTGCTGTGGGAATGTTTGAAGTCTGATTCAACATATTTTCCTGATGGCAAACAAAAAAAAAAGTACTGAAGCAACTTTGCACTACAGATGGTCAAAATGTGCTCCTAAATATTACTTCGCAAAAGTCCATTAATTAGCAGATTGTTACTGTCCTAATTGCAGGGGGGGGGGGTTAAACCATAGTAGCTGAACAAAAAAATTAAAAAAAAAATAAACAAAAAAAAATCCCTGAGTTTGGATTCTGATTATTTGTACTTTTATAGGTTACCAAAGACAAGATCATTTGACAATCTGACGACAGCCTGTGATAGCAGCGTGCCTACAACCAATCGACGCAGTAGCGACCCCAGCCTCAATGAGAAGTGGCAAGAGCACCGCCGGTCTCTGGAGCTGAGCAGCCTCGGGAACCCCGGGGACGATCCATTTGATGGAGACAGCCTGAGTAAGCAAGGCAGGGCTCTGGTTGGAGCAGAGCTTTCTGTTGCAGCCGGTGTGGCAGAGGGACAGATGGAGAACATTTTGCAAGAGGCCACTAAAGATGATGTTGGTCTGGAGGAGCACTTAAGGGGCAGCCTAGAGCCAGCAGGTAAAGCGGATGAGATTGCCCTGGAGAAGGAGAAGAGGACTGAAAATCTGCATGGGTATGTCAGTGACCTCTGTGAAAAGACGGAGGTGGATAGAGGTATTGTCATGAACAATCCACATCCAGTTTCACAAGGTGCTTCTGAGCTTAGAGGACACCAGGATGAACAGACTGATCTCAGTAACACTATCCAGAAGTTACCTCAGGTGAAAGGACTACCGACTGTTCCTTTGGAGAGTTCTGTAAACAGAGACACTCAGAAGAACACGGAGGAAGGTGTTAGCAAGCTTGAAGGAGAAGCAGAGAGCCCGTACAGCACATCGCAGGCCAGCCTTCCTTTACCTCTTACAATCCCACCCGAGGCAAGAACATCCAACATCGAAAGCTCTACGGAAACCTTAACAGAGGGTGAAGCCAAGCAGGAGCTGATTGCTAAGGGTCCGTGCCACAGACCTCACCCGATCGACAATAGTGCTGATGAGCTCTCGCGAACTATTGAGAACAGGCCAGAGGGGGAAAGCATGATAGAGCTTCAAAAACTGGGCACAAAAGCACATAGGACTTCTGGTAGCAGCAGCACACACCTCCCGATGCCTTCCCCTTGTGCCTTGCCTTTAGCTGAATGTAAAGATGAGATTGTCTGTAACGGAGAGCTGGAGCCCGAGAACAAGGTGACCGAGAAGCCCGTGGGGTTTAGCATCATGCAGAAATACCACGCGACAAACGGGCATTGCGTGAACGGGGAGGACGGCAGGATCAAGGCCTCTCTGAGTCGGCAGGTCTCCGCAGCTAGCTGTAGTTCCGCGCAGTTTCACTTGCGGAACTTGCACCAAAAATGGATGTTTAGCCATCCAGGGAAGCAGCAGGCAGCCAGCAGCCCAGACCAACCCGCCAGAAGTCACCTGGACGATGATGGGATGCCCGTCTACACCGATGTTATCCAGCAGCGCCTGCGCCAGATAGAAACCGGGCATCAGCAAGAAGTGGAGACCTTGAAGAAGCAGGTGCAAGAGTTGAAAAGCCGGTTGGAGAGCCAGTTCCTGAACAGCTCCCTGCGTCTCAACGGTGATTACGGAGATGAAGTGGTAAGTGAGGTGGTAACTGGGCCACTGCTGGAAACAGCGGGCTAGTCGGTCAAGTTCTGGATCTCACCATGTTGTCAGTTCAGGGCTCATTGATCAGGCGGTGAATTTTTGGCCATACAGAGTTTCAGAAATCTGTCAGGGTCATTCTGGAAAGGGGCAAACAACTGGTTGGAGTACTTGGCAAGACGCATTACTGATGACTGATATTTTCACTGTATTTCAGTTCGACCATGGACATAGCAAAGGTTTATTTCCAGAAGCATGTTTTGCCGCGTACTTGCACAAAACTAGATATACTTAAGATACCTGCATTAGCCTTATTCCAAAACACTACTTGCTTTCCTTTTATTTTCATACAAGGGAAAGACGCTTTTCAGAGGATGTGAATGTCATTTACTGGGACAGGAATGCGGGACTGATCTCTGGGTGCTTTGCAGCTTAGGGTAGGAAGGAGGCAGCAGTGGCTGCGTTAGCTCTGAACCATGAATTTCAGGGCATCCCTTTTTCAGGTGGATGGCCTGCTCAAGGCTTGTAAGCCAGAATAAATTAAGAGCTTTTGCGACAGCCATATGTCAGCAAGAGATTTTTCTTAACAAACTGAGGATTTTAAGAGAGCCTCTGAACTACATTTGTAATTTTACTTGGAAGTGTTTAAAATTAACAAAATAGAGAATAAATCTGAGGCGTGACTCGAATCCAGCATGCTCTCTGTAGCATGCTTAAATATTGGCATAGTTGTAGCTGCAAAGGGAATTTAAAAATCAGAAATGCAATAAGCGTAACTTGAGTACAAGATCTCAAGAGCTAGCACGTTTTTTTACATCACTGTATATGTTGGATTGGATTTTTAAGTTGCCTTAGGTACTTCTCCCCTACCAGTTTTTACCTAGTTTCTCGTCTTCTGACTAATAAATAGCAAAACTTCCAAGGGCACAGAGTCTCTGGCCGCATACAGTTGGATATAACACTGATTGAGAGAACAGGCGGGAGAGCCTCTCATTCTCTCCAGGCCTTTCAGCACAGAGCAGTTCCGTGCATTGCTGCAAAACTTGATTTTTCAAAGGGCCAGATTATTACTGAACTACAGGGGGAGAAGAAGGGAGAGCTACCTGAGGAAGTAGCTAGGCACGGGAGAAGGAAAGGCCATGAAGGGCAAGGTGAGGAGATGCAGGAGAACCTTTGCGTGTGCATCTTCCCATGTGTCTGCACGGTGTTGGCCTCAACTGACACACAAAAATTTCCTACATGCACATTTAATGTGCTTTAAATACCTACAGAGCTGAAAAAAATACATATGTATATATACACAGTGATTTCCAACTTCTGTTTGTTTAATTTAATGTTGTGTAGAAGTGGCAGAGGTGCTGAATAGTCCCAGGTACGTTTGTTGAGAAAAATCCTCCGGGCCATCTTGGCTATTCACTGAGATAACAGCACTAAGGCTCATCTGGGGCATCCAAAAAAGAGACTCATTTACATCGGGTGTGGCTTCTTCTGGCGAAAGCTTGGAGTCCTTGGAGAAATGTGATGCTTTGGCTTAATTCACTACACTCCCATTTTGTAAGGGCATTCACCACCTGCAGGGTAGGGCTGGGATGTCCCCTGGAAAATTCACTATTGTGAAGAATCTGATCCCTACCTTCTGTGTTTGCCTCAGCGTGGGAGTAACAGGGCTTTCTTCTGCAGCTCCAGAGGTGCCCACTTGTCAGGCACAAAAAGACATAAGATTTCTGCATTATTTTTTACATAGTTTAAGGACTGATAGAGATTTATTTAAGCCAGATAAAATACAGCACTACCAGGCCAGACTGTATTAAGGAAGCATTATTCCCCAAAAAACTATACATGAAATATATCTGGCTCAAATTCTGAGTTTCCCGTGCACTATTTGGCTTTTCTTTTCCAGAACTTTTGCAGGGATATGTGCGTTACTTGTATTCGTTTTCAAAATGAAACAGACTTGGCAAGGAAAGGGAACTATGAAATGGGAGCCCCAGGTTTTTCGGTTACTCACCCAAAGTGCTGCCAGAATATTGTCCTAAAAGAGGGGAGAACAGATTTTAAATCCATTCTGCCTCACATCATCCTGTCATCAGAGGGTCAGAAGCTGACCTGTTGGGTTTTCTTCTTTTCTCTCTCTTTGTTTTTTGTGATTCACCACTGCACAAACTGCTTCGACGTGTGGCGTTCAGGCCTGGTCAGAGCGGTGTGCCCGCCTTCGCTGCCCCGCGTGGGCAGGTGACCGGTTCTGACGTTCACCCTACCAGTGTGGATGTAGCCTGCTCCTCCTCAGCAGGAGGTGCCCTTTCCACTCCTCCCCACGACTGTCCAGTTTTTGTTTGTGTGGAAGTAGGAATACGGGAAGGCTCTGTTCAGCTGTGTTTGTTTGCCAACAGACTTCTATACCCGACTCGGAAAGCAATCTGGATCAGAACTGCTTGTCTCGCTGCAGCACAGAGATTTTCTCTGAAGCCAGCTGGGAACAGGTGGATAAACAGGACACAGAGGTACAGACTAAATCCCTGTAAATTGCTCATTCTTCCGGTAGGATGGGATATTCGTCATTCAAATTGTCCTACAGCCTTTGGTCATACGCCACTTCTTGTGAGCTATCCTCCTCACATTTCGCTCGTCTCGTACTCTAAATACCAGTACCTGTGCCTATGAGCCCTCTGCTGTCAGGGTTGGAGCTCTTTGGTAAGCTGTGGAAGGGATGGCTGGCCAACAGAGCCCTACGCTGGCACATGCGTGGTGAATGTTCTTGGCCTGGATACGTCTAAAGCACAGAGAAACCAGGGAACTGGACTTCCTGACCTCATTTCTGTTTGTCTGAGGGGAATTCGGTGTATCGGTTCTCAAGGGGAAGGTTTCTGTCTTTCTTTCACTACTAAGAATGCTGAATTTGTACTCTTAAATAGAACAAACACTTTTCTCATTGTGCTTTGCTTTGACTTTGTGAGCTCAAATGAGATGGGTTTGTTTCTAATCAGCTGTGCACTCCCTGATAGATTTGTCTCCTCTTGCTCCCAGGTGACACGATGGCTTCCAGACCACCTCGCTGCGCACTGCTACGGCTGTGACAGCACCTTCTGGCTGGCCAGCAGGAAGCACCACTGCAGGTAACCTGTGCGTCAGCAGAGGATGGAAGGGAGGGGGCGAGGTCATGGCTTGGATTGCCCCTTCTCCTTTTACACCAGAACAGGGCTTTATTTTGACACGAAGTTCCTTTGCTGAGGATGGATGTCAGGGCAGTAGCTTGAGCAGGACTGTGTACAAAGGAGCCAAGAGCTTTGGGAGAACAGGACAGTTTCTCCTGTTAGCTCCAGTCCATTTAAAGTAGAAGTTTAAAAAGGCACATGTGACATCGACTACACCCTGGCCTGAACAGATCCTGCCTTTGTTTCCTCAGACTGGTGGCAGCTAGCTGTTTGGTTTCTTAAGTGGGTGTAAATAATAAAAAATACTGGCTTGTCTTTGCAGTCAGTACTGCAGATATACAAATAGCATCTTTTTTCCATTACTGGTTGAAAACCTGCTCCTCTCCTTCTCCAACCATTCCTTCCTTTTCATTAAATTACTTTAGTGAGAGAATCTGAAAAGATGTGAAATAAAAGTTCTCTGGATTGTTCTCTGCCAAACATCTTGGGAACAGAGGCTACGACAGATAATGCAGGCAGCAGGAGCTTAATGAAGAACAGGGGTAGGGGCCTTTTGATTAGATCATACTCTAAATTTAGAAATCTGAGATTCTGTCTTGGTTATATTTCAAATAAATCCCCATTCCTGGACATGAGAAAATGATTCCAAAAACTGTCATTTAAATGAGTGGCAGTTACCTCATTTTGATGCTTCGCTGCTTTTTGGAGTAGTAAATAATTGTACGCACCTTGTGTCTATTTTATATTTTGCTTCATTTATTCTTGTAGAGATAAATCAGGGAAGAACGAATTGCAAATCGAATGGGTTTGATTTTTTTTTCAAGTTTCATGTTCACTGTGTGTGCAAATCTATATAAGTGTGCCTTACGGCTTCAGATGAAAAGTGTAATTGCTAAGCATACAGTGATGCACGTCTGAAGGGTTTTAGAAGAGTCAAAATGGCATTTTCCTTTGTCCTTTTTCTAGTGGTGTCTGTCGTGAGGTGTACCCATTCGTCATTGTCACCCTGCCTCCTTGCTTCCCTAGGCCCGCTGACATTTAGCATCCACCTTTCAGTTTCCTAGGCCTGGGCTCTGGTGAAGTCCTAGCGGATGTGTGTGCCCTGAATGCATACACACTGAACACCCCCAACACCATGAGGAGTTAAAATTCAGGGTTTCAGGTTTTGTTGCAAATTTCCCTTTGGTGTCTTTGCTCCTTCATCTCTCAAAAGCCTGACCTGTGCTGAACAGGCCGTCCATGTGAGCTCTGATCGCTTGTGGTAGAGGCCAGTGAGGAGTGGTGTCCTAGCCAACAACAAAACCAAGTATTTTCTTAGTGTGCACTTTATAAAACCCAGTATAAGTCTGCTCTCCATCTTATTTGAGCCTGAAAATGAGTTGAAAGCCACATTTTCAACTTGAGAGCGATAAACTATCCAGCTTCTTTCATTGCCTCTATTTACTTCTTTTGCTAGTTCCCCTCTGAGCTCTTTCTCCCCTCCTTGCAGGGACATTGAACGTGTTGATCAAATCTGGTGAGCATTTACAACAGCCTCTGTCTGTTGTCTGTCTGCATTTTCTTGGTAACTTCTCCAAACTAACTCGGTCTATTCCCCATTTTTCACTCGCCTAGAGATCACTAGAAATAATGTGGGCGGCTAGCACAACCTATTGGATGTTTAGATTCGTACAAACAGGCTTCTCTTTCCACAGAAAGGCATTTAGGGCTTGGCTTTTGGTAGCTGGAACTGTGATGTGGATTACACTAACACCACCAGTAGGTCGTGTGTTTGAGTAACAGAGAATGCTTCGGTTCTAACTGGGAAGAGGCTGTCCTTCGAGTGTAGCCATCATGCATTTAGTTTTGATTCTTTCTCTTTTTGCCTTAATTTTGGGAGAGGTCAGCATGTTACAAGCAGTTCTAGCGTAGCTGTGCAACGTGTCGACAGAAAAAATGGCCACTGATTTTAGAAGGACTGAAAGTAAAATAACAGGTAATGCAAGGCTGGTAGAGAGCTACTGTCAGAAAAAGCTGGATGAATACCCATGAGTTAGTAAGAAGAGGTATTGGTGGTGTGATTTTAACAGTCAGCCATCCTCAAAGGGGAAAGTTCACTTCTCCAGTGTTGTTAACATCTCTATCCATCTCTCAAGCAAGGCAGCAGGCCTCTGGGACAAAGAGAGAGTGGTTCAGGGCTTTCCGAAGCTCAGGGGAGAACAGTTACAGAACACTGTCCTCTACACAGAGAGACAAAACAACAACAACAAAACCAAGCATGTGTTAGGAAGCTGGTGAGCTACAACAACCAGATATTTGTTTTAATCCCTCTGGTTGTTCTCTGACCTCGTCCATCTGCAGTAAGTTTCTGCAGGGGACTTGTTCTTTGAGCAGCAGAGATGCTTTTCCGCAGGGTGTAACACCTCGTGGAGCTGTTTTCACTCCTGCTGTTTTTTTTTTTTTTTCTGCTAGTCATTTCTAACAGGGTCCTTAAGAAGACTTCAAAACCACTGCAAAAAGGCTGGCCATTGTGAGTGTCCTGCTGCTGGGGTTATAGCTTTGAGACCAGGAGCTGCTGTGCGGAGCTGAGAAAATTAGCCCATTTTAGAGAGAAATGGGATTTCTCTGCTGCCTCTTTCCCCGTCATTGCCCAGCACCCGGGAATCTTGTCTCTTGGCAATGAAGGATTAATCAAAGCTGCTGGGTGTAGGCAGAATTCTGTGTCAGTCCCTTGGCAGCAACAAATCTTTTCCAGCACAAATAGATAATGGTAGAAAATCCTGATGCCAAAGAGTTAATGACAAGGGCATCAGGCTTGGAGGTAAACTGGCACACTTAGGTCCCTGGGGTGCTGTTCCGAGCTCCTTGTAAGAATTGATGAGGTTGAAGGAGAGGCGCCGCAGTGCTCCTCGGGCTAGCTTGATCAGCAGCAGGTTTGGAGGGGGGCTGCAAGAAGAACGTAATTATTTTTGAGACTTAAATCTTCTCCCTGCCTCCCGTGAGGTGCATGCGCTCGCGTGCCTCCACCAGCTGACACCTGACAAGAATGAGACTGCTCACCCCCCCGCGGCGTGACTGTCCCCGAGCATGACGTGCCTGGCTGCCCGCTCCGTGGCTTTGCATGATCCTTGTTGACTCCGTTTCCTTTACGCAGAGGTGGGGGACTGCTGGGAGCACCTCAGAAGGAACTGCACAGTCGGGGCAGCGGGACGATGGCACCAACCAAACCTGGTTTTATTTGTTTCATCCGTTCCAGGCTTAAATCTTCCATCAGGGCACAAAGAAATGGAAGAAAATGTGTCTGTGCTGGTACTGACCAGCACGCGCTGTTAGCAGAGTAAAGGAGCAGAGACTTTTTTCCTCCTGCCAGGACTGCAGTGTCCAGCATGTCTTTAACACAAAGCTGGATCAGTGATGAGAGCAGGGGCCAGAACACCACATCCCCACATCCTTACGGAGGAAGGCTCTTTGTTTGCTGTCCCTCTCTTTTACCCGCGTGCCCACAAGGTAGCGGTGACAGCACTGAGCAGCTCCGAGTTCTCCTGCAGGCCATGGGAGGTAGCTTAGCCCCAGTTCCTAGAGTTCCCTCCAGTTCGATGCAGGACGATACTGTGCAAAAGAGCAGTCACTGTAGAGATGGTAAATGAGCTGGAATTCTCTACTGTAGCTTGCCTTGTGTTCCTTGGTGCTGTCCCTACCTTAAAGCTCTGGAGGGAGGGAAGTCTTTGTGTTCCGGTACTTAGGGAGTACCGACTGCAGCCTCCAGGCTGACCCCATCACACCCACGAACAGTGTAATTTTAGAACTTGGGTAACTTCATTAAACTGCTTCTAATTTTTTCTTTTCCGTTTCTCCTCTGTTCCCGACGCAAGGAATTGTGGAAATGTGTTCTGCTCCAGTTGCTGTAACCAGAAGGTGCCAGTTCCAAGTCAGCAGCTCTTTGAACCCAGCAGAGTCTGCAAATCATGCTACAGCAGCTTGCACCCAAGCAGTTCCAGCCTTGATCTTGAACTGGACAAACCCATCACTGCCACGTCTAATTAAAGTTCCAGCCTAGAAGCAGCGGGAAGCAGCCGTGTCGACTCTTCCCCGCACAGACATGCACATTCTCGGTGGGCTGAGGCTGGGAGGAGGAGGGAGCCGTGCACTTTGGAGGCTGGGGCGTGGAACACTGCTCGGCGGGACAGACCTCGAGGACGTACCGCTGGATTGTGGGAATCTCCTTTTCCAGCTATTCCCCCTTTCCTTTCTGTCCTATTTGTGTGTATGTGTGTGCGTGTACGCGCCTGTGTGTGTGTATATATATATAATAATATATATATGTTTGCTTGTTTGCTGGAAGATTGTGGAAGTGGGAAGGGGGCTGGCACCGGAACCAGATTTCCCTTGTGTATTTAACTGCCCCACTGCTGAACTGTGTTGCAGACAGACGATTTCATGGAGGAAAGGAGAAGAGGGGAACCAGCCCAGCCAGTGTGCAAAGTGAATACCTGTAGCATCAGTGCTAGTGCTTTCAATCACTCCTGTTACTTCCAAACAAGAAACTGCTGTTTGGGAACTCGTTGCTGCTAGAAGAAATGGGAATCTCTTTCCCAAGAGAGCACTCTCCCTCTCTGTTCTTAGAGTGGGCTTAGTTATCCTCACTGCGTGAAGGGGGGATCAGTCACAGGTTTCCACGCTCAGCGGCTCTGTGCTCACACACAATCAACCTGTTTTATCGCCAGCAGCCCTCTGGCTGTGGCTCTGAGTGAAAACACCTGGACGACGTTGGCTATGGAAAGTGCGCGTGAGTTTGTGAGAGGTGAGAAGGGGATTGACCAGGCTGCCGAGCCGAGATTGGTTTTACACTGGCGCCTCTATCTGAAGGTCTGTAAATGCAATTCGTTTTTTAAACCCAGTGGGAAAGTAGAAGACCTTCGACTTCTATCCTTGTCCCATCTGTAGGTTGGTTTACTCAACGCAAAGCTACTTCTGGAGCAGTGCACTTATCATGGTCCGTACAGCCTGTCATGCTATTGTTTAGACCCGCACTTTAACGAGACTATCCACAACAACGAAAGAACAACTGTGATACGCTGGTATTTTCGCTGAGCTCAGTCCGTGAGTGCACTGGTGCTTGTCATATTCCTGGGATGTCTCCTCCTTTTTCAGTCTGTATCCAATATACTCCAGATAGGAAAAAACCTGCCTGAGGATTATATAAAGACCTAAAACACATCATGGATTCCCCTTCTTCCTTCTGTCCCAATCTGAGTCGCTTTTAAAGTCACCTCATTAAAGTGTGAATCTCTTGAATATATGTTTTTAAACGAGCGTTAGGTACTCAGCCCCTTTTCCCTTTCGATAGAGCCTGCTTAGTGCGGTTTGGCAAGGAAGAAACGCGTATGGTAATATCCTGCTTCACGGTGCATTGCCTAGACTAAGTTAGGACTTCTCTTGTGATATTCTCAAGAACACAAAAATCCTGCTGGAGTATTTGAGGGTTTTAAATATAAAAGGTCAAAAAAAATCTTAACAAGTCCTGGGGGAGGAGTGCATCCCTTCCCTGCAGCGTCACAATCACGTAGTCCAAAGTGAGGATCACACAGAGAAAACCATCCGGGAATATTTATTAGATCTGATGGGGAAGAAATGGCAAGGTATGTTGTGTTGGGCCTTTGAACTTCCCACACCCTTTGCGAGGATTGTTACACTGCTGCAGTTTGAGCTGAAGACTCACAAGATAATGAATGCCTCGGAGGCTTAGCACAGCTGCCCGTGTCCTTAGGGGAAGGGGGTCTGGTAACAGAGCGTCTCCCCGGTACGCGTTTTGAAGTGGTTTGCAAACCATCGGGTGGGAAAAGCAAAGGAAAAGATGGGCTCTCGGGTCGAGTTGTGTCCCTAAGAACCTGCTCCTGAAGCAGTGCAGTAAATCTGGAAGAGGACTCTAGGCATTGCTGTGTCGTGTCAACCGGAGGGAGCTGGAGCGGGAACGGGTAACACGCAGCTCCCGTCTCTGGCTTTTCCTCGGAGGTGGGCGTTTAGAGGTGTGACTTAGGGGACATGGTGTAGTCCTGCACACTAACATTGTGTGGTTTTGTGGTGCAAATAGACAGTCAAAAATAAGTCTAAGATTCTGCAGTTCCTAATGACAGGTGCCAAGAGGTTATGATACGGGTTTCTGGGGTCTGTGATGTACAGTGTGAATAAATGCTTGCAGCTCTTAGTCTTTTTTTGATCGATGAAGCACTTTTTTATTAATATTATTTTTCTTTGTATGTAAAGGAGGAACCAGTATCTCTCCATAGCTGTATATATAACCCTTCTCTCCTAAAGAGAGTAAAGTGCTCCTATATTTTTCATTTTTGTCAAAGCGAGAAGTAAATACTTTAGAATTGTTAAATATATAAATAAAAGTGAATAAAGTTTAGAATTTTGCATGGGAGCATTTGCTAACACACTTTCTAGTTTTTTATTTTTCTTTCCTGTCCTTCATAGGAGATACATTGGAGGTTCAGCAGAAACACCACGGCCTTTGACAAAGGAGGCTGCAGCAGCCTCCCCTTGCTTTCGTTTCCACTGTGTCTTCGCAAGGAACAACAAACTGTTGCTCCTAAGCTTAGAAGAAAAATTACCCAGCTTGGTTTTCCTGGTGCACCAGTAGCCCCAGGGAGGGGGGAGAGGTCACCAACCAGACGTACCATCAGGTACCCTCTGTACAACCGGCACGGTTTTCTCAGAGGCTGGAGAACTGTGTAAGAGTTCTGCCCCTTGGAACCTCGTTTTTCTTCTTCCCCTTCGCAGAACATCACGTTTCAGAGCGTGATCCAGTGACGCCAGCCCAAATGTAGGAGTGGCCCAGGTCGCCAGGGAGCTCACCCTGCTCTCAGTGGCATTTGGGAGAGAAACTTTCCCCTTTCCCCTTTCCCCTTTCCCCTTCCCCTTTCCCCTTCCCCTTCCCCTTCCCCTTCCCTTTCCCTTTCCCTCCTGCGGTGGGCAAGCAGCAGCACTGGCTGCGGTGGCAGCACAGGGCGCAGAGCTTCATTCTCGTTTGCACACTTTCTGCCTTATTTGCGATGCTGGCTGGTGGAGCTGTAGCTCTTGGGGAACAAACCAAACTCGCTCAGGTTTAACATCTCTTAATCTTTTCCCAGAAGGTGAAAAACCCAACTGCTGTGTGTCCTGCAAAAGCCTCTTGCACAAAGGTTCTTGTTTTCCTAGGGCTGTTTGGCTGTTTCAGCAGCGTGGCTGCAGGCACTTCCATCACATGAGCTCATCCTCGTCGCTTCTTACATATTTTAAGTCGAGGGAGAGGATTTGTCCTGAATTCTCGGGGAGACTGAAGAGCTTCTTGAGCAACTGTGAGCTATTTTGGGGCAGGCCTGTTCTAGTCACAAGATGTTGTGCACAATTGCTTTATAATCTGAAGGTATTTATTTAATCAAATAAAACTGCAGGTTCTGGGCAGAGCTGTGATCCCAGCTGGTGGTAGCATTTTCAGCTTCAAGAATTCAAAGAAAAAAAGGTATATGGAATGTATTGCACTATTAAGAACATGCAAAGGAACAGCAGGTTTTCAATTACACACCAGAATTTGATTTCATGTAGCTCCTTTCATACTTGAGTTCCTTCTGAGTGCTTTTTCAGTAACCCATTCCTCTGGCACAGCGGCTGCAGGCTGCGTGCGTGCCACCGCTCTGCCCTGGGCACGGCGCTTCTTGGATGTTCCCTGTTACACGGAGCAAACCCTGCAGGGAGTCAGAGGGATCCAGAGGCCTTTTACCTTCCACGTCGTGAAGCCAGAAGCATCACCGGCCTGGCAGCTCTGCTAGGGGAGCACCCAAGCGGCTTATCTGGTCGGGGTGATGGAAAAGACAATCTCTTTGAATGCCCCCCGGCCCCAGGCAGGACAGCAGCGAGACCAGCCTCTCGTCCCAGGTGGGAGCAGGAGTGGGTGGGAGCAGCTTCACTGTACAAGTGGGGGATGAAAAGCCAAAGGCCCTTCCTCCAGGGGTGAAGGGGAAGAGGCTGTGGAGAAGCACGCGCTGTGCACGAGGGGCTGCCGGGTGGGATGGGCTCCAGGCCGGGAGAGGTTTGGAACTGAGGCTGCGAAGGGAACGGCCGCGTGCAGGAACGCCGAGGTCGTGTAACAGATATGGGGCGTCCGGCTATTTGTGGTTCTATAATTGTCCCTCTGGTAAGTCCTGAATTACTCAGCACAAGGAACGGAGGAAACAGGGTCCAGAGGTGGTTACGAGACGGCGTCAAGCTGGGCTGTGCTGGAAGGAGACGCAGAGACGTGGCTCGGACGCTGCCGAGCGGAGGCCGGTGCTCTGGGCTCGCTCACGTGCAGGGGCCCGATCAGGTTTTACAGCAGCTTCAGAGCTGCCCTCAGCCAGGTTCCGTGGCTTGGCGTCGCTTGGGAATTGCAAGAGAATTACATGGAGGTAACTTTTGTGCTTAAAAAGCAAAACCAGCGATTTAGGCTCCAAGTCGAAGAAGGAACGTGAGCAAACAGCTCCCGCTCACGCAGCGCCCACAGACGGGTGCCTTCGCTGCGAGCATTCGCTGCGAGGAGCCGCGGTTGCTCCTGGTGGGTTTTTCTCTAAAGGACACGCGGGCGATGCTCCCCGGGCCGCCCCGTACCCTTACAGGCAGACGGACTGCTGCAGCCAGGGCGTGTGAAGTTTCTGGTTTACAATATTTTTAATCATATTTATTATTATTACAATTCAACTCGCTTCTTTGTTAAACAGGGAATCCACCAGCATTAGAGCAGGATGCAGAAACAGAAATGGAGCCTTTACATAGAGCCACCTCTGTACAAACCTTGATCTCTTTTGCTGACCCCACACCGTAAGGAAATGCCATTTCTTGGGCAGAGGGATAACAGATTCCCATCTCTTCATTTTACACTCATACCGCAGGCATTGGAGCTCAGATTGTTGCATTTCGGGATCGAAGACTGCCGTACTCTTCAACTTTCAAATTTTTTTAAATGCTGCTAAAGTTTTATCTTACTATTTAACAAACGTTTTTTAAACTGATCTCCCATAGTTGTTATGAAATAATTTTTACCTTGCAGTGGCAACAGGTGATGCATTTGATTGTACTTTTTTTTTTTTTGGTGGAATTTGTATTAAAATGACATCTGAAGTCTTGATTAATAACTTCAAGAACATTAAATGTTTTAAAACAGGCAAGCCTATGAGAGCAGAGAGCTGTTCAGCAGCAGCATAAAGTGTTAGACCCTAGTGCTTATTTGTTTGTAACAGCATTTATTCTGCTGTAGCCTCAGAGTGAATATTTAGATCTTAATAAATTTGTCATTTCCTACGCGGTGACAATTTTACAGTCCCTTGTCTTTTCTGTATTGGCGCACTTGCAGGGCTCCCACTTTGTGGGGTTTATTTTTAGGCAAATTATAGCTCACATACTAGGAAAAAGTAACTTCCAGTGTTCAAATAAATACCTGAAATCCATAGGAAGAGGCGGATGTGAAATCCCTGACTGGCAGCAAGCGTGGAAGATGTCGCTGCCTGACAACGCCGAGTACTGTGGGGACGAGCCCTTAAGGAGAAGGGAGGATCCTGATGATTTTCCAGCAGCTCCGTAAGCGATTCTAGCGCTGGTTAGTGATGGCTTTTTTCTGTTGTATTATTCTGTGCTAACTCATCACGTTCCCAGACCTTTCTGCCCTCCCTACATGCATCTGAGGCCTTCACGCAGCTTAAAGCCACGTGTTGTCTCACCTTCCCGTTCTAGTTCTTGCACAGCACAAGCAAGGCTTCCTTGGACACCAAACAACTGCGGTAACAGAGGAGATTTCCCCAGCCCAAGTATTATTTATTCACCTAGGTGCACAAAGCAGATGCGGAGGAGTGATGTAGCGAGAAGCCCTTTGGTGCTGGTCTGGCTGTCACCTGTGTGACTCGAGGGAAGCTCCCGGGGCTCAGCACTGCGCCCCGCGCGGGGACGGACGGAGCCCCCGGGCACTCCTTCCCCGTCCCCCACAGCCCTCTGACCCACGACTGCTCCTCGGCACCGCTCTGCCCGTGCTCCCTGGAGGCGGCCTCGCATCCTCTGCATCTCTGGGCTTTGGCTTCTGCAAAACGTTGGTAACTTGTGCTCAGCAATCAGCTCCCTTCCGCTCTCTTCCCACTCAGTGACCTGGCTGCTGGTGGCGCTTTGCAGCTACGTATTCCCATTGTCTTTACTCTATTGTTTCCCTTCTGTTATTATCAACTTTCTGATTAAACTTTTAGTCATCAGGGTCATACCCCACAGGCAGGCTGACGTGCTGAGTGTGAAGAGAAGCATGCAGTCAATACATCCAGATGTTTGCTTTGGTGGAGCATTACTGGATTTCAGTCTAAAACTTAGGTCAGAATTTATGTCAGTACATTGCAGCATCAGTATGACATACACATAGGAAATGAATAAGCTTTCTAGAGGTCAAAAGTGTTTTTTTTTCTTTAATTTTGGTACCAACTTGTGCATTGTTGATACAATTTAAATGATGTAATTGAAATGATCTCCTCCCCAGGATGTTTGTAGAGTGGTTTTGAACAGCAGCATTGACGCTGACCGCTTATGAAGCTGCAAACACCAAATCACCATATTGTGTGTTTGAAATGCAACAGAGCGAGAACGTCCTTCTTGCCTGTCGTGGCTGACAGTGGAGCTGAGTTAGCAGGGATGAGGTGCCCAACATTACACATGAAGGTAAAGCCTCTATGTCAGGTTATTTTAAAGTAAAGTGAAGCTTGTTTGGGACAAAGTACAAAAAGTAAAAGGAAAAAATCAAAGCACAAGCTAGACTAATCAATGACCAGCTTGCTTAACAATAGCCTTAGGGAGGTGAGATTAGGAAAATGGAAACGACTTCCCACTGAAGTCGTTTGTATGATGGGAGATACCATCTGCTGTGCATGGAGCCACTTCTGCACCACCAAGGTGGGCAGCAGAGGCTGCCCTGGCAGGAACACCATGCCTGGCAGGTGCCGGGGTGGAAGAGCACGTGCAGTATGGGAAAGCAAGATGGTGAACAAATCAGCTTCAAATATTTTTCACTTAGATTTTGGTTGCTTGTCTTTAAAAAGAGTACCAGATAGTAGTTGAAGAGCTGCTGCTTCAAGGCATTATCTGCATTTGATAATGATTGGATTTGATCACTCAGTATTAGTCTAAAACGGTAAGAACATTTCAGCATTTCTGACTGAATTTCACTGGTTGTGTCTGCATTAGCAAGTAATTCAGTGCAAAAGCAGTGGATTTCAGCCTGGAGCAGTGGGTGCGGTTGTGGGTTTAGTTCAGAAGGATTTGGTCTGGCCCCTGGGTGGAATATCCTCACCATACCTGTAATTTGTGGCTGGCTGAGGTGTCTGCTTTGGGATCGCAGCCAACCTGCTGTTTCAGCTGGGGGTTGGAGCGTGCTTGGTGCCAGAGCAGAGCTTTCAGCTTCCTTCCTTCCCGAAGGAATACAGTTTGCGTGCGGTAAAACAACTTGGCAAACCCAGCCGAAGTGTGGTAGGCGGGGGCGCTACAGGAGTTTATTTCAAGGCTGCACCCCTGAACCAAACAGGTGTAGACCCAGCCGCTGCCACCCCGAAGATGGCAATGTCTGTATCCATCAGTTCACCACGGCCAGTTCAGCCTGCCCTGAATGCCACCGCCATCCTGCACTTGGCATTGGCAAGGCTTTCCAGTTACCTGTGCCAAGTCACAGCCTGCTGGTGCTGGGGGAGCTGCCGTACACCAGAGAGCTGTCCATGAGCGATTCCTCAGTGTCGTAGCTGCTGTTCTTGAACTCTGTGGCCACAGGGCACAGTTCCTGGTTGCACCACCTGAATGGAGAATGCCAACAGTTATCTGAGCCCTGTTAAACAGACAATGCTGATCTCAACTTGGGGTCTTCCCAGTCTGGATCCTGGTTACCAGCAACGTTGCTGGTAACCAGCCAGCATGCTGTTTGTCTCCATCCAGGAGATGGAGTTTGGATCTCACCGTAGCAGACGTTCAGGTGGCTCAGAGAGGCACAGCAACGCCTGCTGCATCTCACAAGAAATGATCTGGAACGGTTTGGGATAGGGGAGCTCTTTGCTTACCTTCGAGCAGCAGAGATATCTGCAGCAGACGCGTCAGGCCGAGATGCGTGTTCAATTAAAAGAGCTCCTGTGGAACAATGTGAGACATAAGTAATCCTGGGCTCCAGCTGAAGCAGCAAAGGCTCATGGAAAGAGGGTGGTGGTTACTGCTCAGCAGCACTTCTCAGGCTGAGCTGCCTCCATTTGAAAGGTGAGGACCAAGCTTTCTTTAAAGCTCCACCCTTTACCTCTGAGTGTGTGAAGCCACGACACTCTAGGACTGATTCCTAGCCCTTTCCCAGTCTGAAATTTATCATTTCTGTCTTTCCCACTACCTCCATAGATCCTTGCTAGGGAGTAAGAGAAGTCTCTTGCGGCCAACTCCATGGTCACTGCCTCTTTTGAACCAGCTCCTTGGATGAACTGGGTGAGACGGCTGATGGCATCCCGCATTTGCTTCACAGTGGGTTCCAGTTTTGCAGTGCTCGAAGCCAGCTCCATTTTTTTCTGCAAAGAAAACAATCACAGGAAAAATTACGACATATTTACCTTCTGCAAGGAAACGAGGCTGGTGAAACCCCAAGCACACCCAGCAGGAAATCAATAAAAGGCTTAAATTGAGGTGGCTGCAGCTCACGCTGCCATAGGTGGAGTGCCCAGAGCCCCGCTCAGCAGGGAAGGGGATGCTGCCAAAAGGAAGCTCAGAGCCTTGCCCTGAAAACAGAGTTCCTGCAAGCCAGGCCCAGCTGTGCTGGCCTTCCAGCTGCACGTGGGGACCAGCTGACTTCTCTCTAATTGCACACCTGTATTAGGTTATTAACGTGTGGGTTATTATCAGGTGGGTATTATCAGGTTGATTACATGTGACCTCTCCTCTTTTTATATTTTCACACCCACTAAGATGTTAGAGCTGTGTCCAGACAAGAACATTCAGTTTAAAAGGAGCTTTTCCCTGCAAGTCCTGTATGTGAACCAGTCTGGCTCCCTTCTGGCGGACCCAGCACCACTCTCCTGTGGCTAGGCTGTTTCCCCAGCATCCCACGTACTTTGTGAAAGCACAAGTGAATGTCTGCTGAATCTAAAACAGTCGTTCTTTCGCAACACGGCATGCCCACAGCTGCCTGGATGTGTCCGGCAGAGGCTAGCCCTAAACCCGTGTTTCCCATTTAGCAGTGCTGAGCCCTCACGAGCCCAAAAAACAGCATGCCTTGTGCTTGGGACTGCCAGCCTTGGGTGAAAGCTTGGTCTTGCCGAAGCCACGCAGGCTGAAAAGCAGCCAGCTCGCACCCACACAGTGGCCACAAACCTCTGACCCCTGCACCCCTCAGGGCCACGAGTTTTTGGCAGGGCGGGCACCCGCCTGTGGGCAGTGCTGGCTTTGGTGGTGAGCTCAGCCCCGCAGCCGGCTGTGCTGCATTGGCACCTCCACAACATTCAGGTCTCTTGCTGCAGGAAGGCTGAAGGTTTACCTGGAGCAGGGCTGCGTGCATATTTAAGGAGCAGGTGGTGGGGGTTGCTTTTTGTTAGTCTAATTTGTAGGCCGTTTATGAGCCTGTAAGGAGCTGCAGCACAGAACTGATTTCTGATTTTTTAGTACTTAAGTGAACGTGCAGCTCCCCTTGCTAGTACGTGAAGGTACAGCTTATCTGCACCGTGGGACTCTGCCCACACAAGCTGCACCCAGCTTTGCTTTCTGTAACACGGCTGTGTGTGACACCTTCTGCCCAGCCATTGCCCTGTATTTTCTGACTATTAATACAAGAAAAACACAATCCTCAATGGTTGCTATTCTGTGCTCCAGGCAAAGCGGCACACAAATACAGCATATGCTGTACGAATACAAAAACATCATCAGTAAGGCGGTTGGGGCTGGTGCCAAGATAAAGTCCAAAGAACCCTCCAAACCCACAGAATGCTAATAAGATGTTTTAAAAGCAGCTCGGAGCTTGTTGCCAGCAAGGATCAAAGACCCCAAAGGCATAAACATATTCCTAGCAGCTTGGGTGGAAGCCAGCGTCACACAGGCAAAGCACAGCAACCACATACGTGCTTCCACCAGCAGCCGCGTGCTAGCAGCCAGGGTGTACAAACAGCTACATCCTACACTGCTTGGTTTGTAAGGTTTAAAGACCTGGCAGTGTAGACCAGGAATATAAAGCATCATTTTAACCTTAGAAGAAAAAAAAACAACCAAACAACAACAACAAAACATCGCATTCTCTTTGCTCTCCAATAATTTACACTTCTTTTTTTTTTTTCCCAGATCACTCTTTTTTCTCCTAACCAGAAGCACTGAATCTTCTGAAAGATTGAGCTGGGATTTTGCACATCCTCCTCTGCCTTTGAGAGTGAGAGACTAGACAGAGAGCTGCTTCAGGGCTGATGTCTGAGGCAGAAGCAAATTCTGGTTTGCTCTCCTGCGTGTTGATCTGCTCCGGTGCCTGTAGGGCTTAGCTGAGGGGAGGCACGGGTACGCAGCCCCTGTGTGCTTGTACGGTTCTTTCCTGACTGCAGCCAGCAGAGAGAAAGAACTTCAGAGTGCCAATATGTCTGGTTCCTTCAGGTTATTGCTGCAGAATATTTAAGCTGCCACTCATTTCTTTGCTCTCATTACCAAGCAAGATCGTCAGAACAGTTTTTACTTGAAGAATAATCACCAGTACTTAAAAACACAGCAACAGGGAGAACATCCAAAACGGGGCTAGGAACACAAGCCTCATATTATTGTTTTGAGCAAATATGTAGTCTCACTTTAATAACCTACATTTATTTCCTGCTGTGCTAAAATTGTGGTTATGGCCTGAAAAGGACCTAAAAACACTACCACGTGACTCAGACTGCACGTCCGATTTACAGATAGTTTCAGCCCCGCACAGACATCGCTGGTGCATCAGGCAGTTAATTCTGAGCTCTGCAAGATGCCTGCAGGACTGGCAATTCAGAAAGAACTGTAATGTGACCAAATTTAATCTAAAATTATTAAAATGCAATAATCAAAGAATTCCCCAGTGCTTTTTTAGCATCACTTTTCAGACTGTAATAGAATTCTAGAGTACAGCCAATGCTCTGGCTCAATTTCCAGCTACTAAAATCTTAGTATAACATAAAATGACTCCTCCTGTGCAGTATCCACCTGAAACTCCCTGAGACCTTGCAGACCTGGACAGGGTGGTTTGTAACAAGCTCACCCTGAAAATTCAGATTATCATAATTATGCTGTGCAAAAATGAAAAAGGTCTCTGTTCTTCCCTTTTCCTGTAGGTAATTACAAGACTGGATTCCTTCAGAGAACAACCGTGCTGTACTAAGTACTAATGCCACTTTCTCCAAAGAAGCCTCTGTCACTGGACACAAATTCTGCAAAATGAGAACCTTGAGGGACAAACATAAAAGGAATTGTACTGAGTTTTGTGTGCATCAATAAAAATAAAATGGATTGGAACAGTAAAAATCCCTTTATGAAGGGCTAAATGATTTCCTCACTAGATGGGTATGGGAAGGATGTTTCAAAACAAGCCAGACTCCCAGAGACCAAAAGAATTTGGACACCTGGAGCTCAAAATGAGGTTGTTTATCACCTGAGAATGACATCCTGAATCTGGTGTGGCTCAGCATGGTCCTGCCTGATGCTACAGAGGCACCATGCAGAAATACCTCCCAGCTGGTGCCTCCAGTGCCCGGCTGCTGAAGGCAAGGGGAAAGGTTTCTGATGTGCCCAGGTTACATATGCCACGTATGATCTACGACATCCAGAACCAGGGCATCACACGGCTCTCTGAGCCCCAGCCACTTCCAGGCACTCTGTTGCCACGCTCCGTGGAAATGGAGGCAGCCCAAGGGTGACGTGAACAGAAAATGCAGTGGCATTAACGGCATTTGAGGAACGTTAGTCAGTGCTCACTTCTCCATGCCACGGTCTCATAGACTGTGATTTATTGGAGCACCAGAGCAATGATGAGCTTGCTGATTTATAAATCTCAATACTTGGTGTTACTGCTGTGCAATTCCTTGCTGTGAATCGTGTTGCTGAGTTCTTCAGTACTTCTCTGGTCATCCAGTTAAGGACCCTCTTAGCTGCACCAGGAAGGTGCTCCTAGGGCCGCAGTATGGCACCTTTGTGGGGAATTGGTTTAAATTAGTGTAAGCATAAGCCTGAGGGGGCCGGCTTCTTTCCAAGTTATTTTTAGAGCCTACCACCCCCTCCTTTCCTTCTCTACTCCATTACCCTCAGTGTCAGATTAAACTGCTTTTTACCAACAGCTGGACCAGTTGGCTTTTTAATTAGTGTGTACGCTCATTAGTCCTGCTTATGAGCAGATTTGGCTTTCATGTTTGGTAGTCAAATTGCTTGAGGTATTTTTCCTTTAACCGAAGTTGCACGAGAGGATGGTAAGAGGACATCTCTGGAGGTCAGAGAGGTGGTCTGTGCAGAACACAGCTAAGCTGTGGGTGTGAAATGTAACACAAGCTGCCAACTGCAGCCACTGGTGAGAAGGGGTCAGGCTCTTGTTAGTGTGTTTTTGAAGGACCTGATGGATGGATAGGATAGGATAATCTGCCTTTTTTTTTTTTTTTTTTTTTTTCCCAGCACACAAGGATCCCAAAACAAACACTGCCTGCGTTCTGCTTTTGTAAGTGCTATTTAAAGAGCAGAATTGCAAAACACCTTCTGAACACTTGTCTAAAGCTTTGAATTTGGTCATATTCTCCACCAGTCTCAGCCAGGAGCACTGACACCAAATAAAACTCGGACAAATTGGCCAAATCAGGCTTACTTGTGCTTTTGACAAGGGCTCACCTGCACTGTGGAAAAGAACACAGCTATCGCCCGTCCTTGACTCTTGGTGAGGGATCTCAGGACATCAAGTGACAGGATATTTGTTGTTCCCTCCCATATAGACAGCACCTGGTGGTAGAAGAGACTGTGTAAAAGCAAGAAGGAGCCTTGTGGAGTAACTGCAGTAAATAAGGGAGAACATGAGCCAATGAAGATCTGGGGCAGAGTTAAGGGATTATCAAGGAAATCTCCAAAGATTTCTTGCCTCACCACAAGTGGGAAGAAGCACTGGTGATGAGAGCGAGGGGCACAGCTACATTACTGAACTAGGAAACAATCCCCAGCACCAGGAACAGATTGTGTCCCCTCCCTGGTGATGATGGGGCTCAGCAGGAAGGCAGCTAGAAAGAACTGCAACACCTGCAGTGAGGCTGGGGAGGAGTGTGTTTTTCTTTGAGCGTGTCTTTAGGAGGCAACCATGAAGGACTGTGCAGGGCACTAGGTGATACACAACGAGCTTTTTCTGTTGCTTTCTTACCAGAGTATCACGAACTATGACCGGCAAGCCTGTATCCTCCATGTAACCTTGTCCTCCAAAACACTCCATTGCCTCAATAACAGTGGCAGAAGCCTGCGAAATACAGAGAGTTGATATAACACACATTGCACAAAGGGAAGGAGTGGCTGGAAACCTATGGCATCACACAGCAGTTCCCGCTGGGAGGGGACTGACTGGATCCCACTGCCTTGCTGAAGCAGGTTGCTCATTCATAGAATCACAGAATGGCTTGGGTTGGAAGGGACCTTAAAGATTACCTAATTCCATCCCCCTGCCATGGGTGGGAACACCTCTCATTAGACCAGGTTGCTCATTACATGAAGGGAGGCACAACCTGGGGAGTGAAGAGTGAGCAGCACTGAGTGAGGACTCGCAGGAGCAGTCAGAGCCAGTGAGAAGATCCAGGGAGAATCTGTCTCACTGCAGTCCTCTCTAGGTAAGGATAAACCTGTGGTTTGCTTGGTACATAGAAGAAAGGGTCCCTGTTTCAGGAGAGTCTATTTCCTTGCCTATCGTGTGTAAGTTTCTTTGTATTTAAACTGAGGGTATTAGGAAGGGGACAGACCCCTAAAGTTAAGGCTGATGCTGTTAGCACTGCTACCTCTCTTCTATTTATTCTTAACTAGGAGAAAGATGTTTCCTGTGGCTCAGTGTCCCACCTTAGTCTTGGAGCACACGGAGTTTCTACTAACGCCTCAGCAGCACTCCTCTGTGGCTTGTGGCGTACTTCACAGAGTGTTTGCTCTATCTGCTGTCACCAGATGACTGATGTGTGGCTGGCTTGCCAGGCAGCTGGCATGCTGAGTCCTTCCTGAGAGCTGGGGGATGAGTCCCCCACTTACAAAGTCCAGCCTCAGAGCAGTAATTGCAGGGTAGCTATCGTGCTGCAGGCCCTGCAGATAGAGATCGCTGCCTGTACCCCATGCTGCTGCTGCCCTTCTCATTGGCTGTGCTAATTCTGCCTCTTTCCAGCTCCATGGCTGCTAACGTGCCAGCAGCCCCACTCTGGGCTAATCAAACTGGTTGCTCCATACCTGCTTCCCTGTGTATAGTTTGGCGGCGGGTACAAGCAGTCTCAAGAGAAGCTGGTCTTGCTCACTTGCCATGTTGGTTTCTGCAAGTCCAAGCAGCCGAGTGATCTCCATGAGCAGAAGAAAAGCCCCTCGTGTCTGCACCTGCATGCGGAGAAGTGGGGAGCTTCATTGGCATGGGTCTTGAACTGTGATTCCAGCCTGATTTGCTGAGGTGCCATGAGACTATCTGGAAGGGATGCACAGTGCTTGGACTTGAGCAAAATGCAACCCCCCCATACAAAACCACGGCTTCAGAGACAAAGACCACAGATCAGCAAGGCACAAGGCATGAAATATTAGAAGCAATCTGGAGCTGCCTCTCTTGTACACTGCAATCCACTCTGAGACAATGCCATTTCATTAAGCCTAATGGGAGCCTTATCAAAGCTCCTCTCAGGTATCCAGATCATAAATCCATTCTTTTCAAGGATAAAGGACATGAGACTGCACATCTGATGGTCAGCCCCCGAGCACCAGATCTGCAAGGTCTTTGACAGATTTCTTGCTGAGCCTCTTGCTTCCCTGACAAGTTGCAATTTGGACAGCACTGAGCTATGAGCTTTGTAGCCTTTGTGTGTAATGATGTGCTCTGGGACTACATCGGATCTTGCCTTTCTTTCAGAGGTAGAGTTCTGCCCATGGACTGCCACAGCTACGAGATGATGGAGCTTTAAGTTATGCTTGACACTTGTTGGGGTGACACCACTTTCCCTCTTCCCCCACCCTGCAAGAGGAGTTTTAAATGCTGGTTTAAATATTTGCGTGAACCTATTGTAGCCCAAGGATAAGAATCTGTGTTAAAAGAAGAAATAGTGCCTGGATGGATGAGAGGAGGAGAACTGTGTGCCTTCTTTTTGAAGTTTTGGTAGTGGGAGGAAGCCACCCATGTCCTGTGGGTTTAGTGGGCTGCTATGGCTCAGTGTTGAGGCAAAGCTATGAGACACTCTGCAGAGAGCTAAGGCTGTGAAATTCCTCTCAAAGCCCAGAGCCAGAGTGCCAGTTCATACTGCTCTCTCTTCCATTGTCTAACCATCATTTCTTTAGATGGTATTTATGTCTAGATGCTGTATTCAAGCTCAGTGTCTTGTGGTGAGCGCTGTGCAGGTATACCATGGAGACAAATTTCATGGACCAAAGTTCATGGACCTCCTCTCCCAGGAATTCATCAAGCCCACTGAGAATAGCTTATCTCCTGCTACAGGAGCTACCAGGAGAGTTGGATGAGTGTGCACCAGCCTTGGAAAACAGTCTGATAACTGCAGTTCAGGAGACTGTGGTGTTATGCTTGTGGTTTGATGCAAACAACTAAATTTAGAGGCCATGACATAGTGGATGCATGCATGAACTTTAGCACTCCTGTCAGAACAGCTCCCAGGTAATCATAATTTAGGATAACCTGGAGTCCAGCAGAGAATTCAGGTCCATAATCAGATCCAATCCCACTAGATATGACCATTCCCTTGCTGGAAGAGCCTGCTACATTTGACTTGCACACAGAGGCAGGCTGGCTGTGCCCATAAGCAGCTGAGGATCCCTGCCCTCTTTCCTGACCAGCAGAATCAGCTCAGCTCCTGGAAGCCTTACCTCCATCCGGGCTATTGTCTGCATGTGTAGGGGATGGTCTTTGAGGAGCTTCCCGAAGACAACCCGCTTAAGGGCGTACTCCCTGCTCAGACTGATCATCCTAGAGAGAACGCAGCCAGGGAAAGGAGTTAGACCAGCAACCTTCCTTCTGTGCCTCCCGTTAGGGCCATCCCCGCTGGGTGAACCCTGCTCGGCTGCGGCACACCAGCCTAGCACTGCTGGCTCCCAGCCCTGTGCCCACAAAGGCACGACGTGACAAGCGACTGCAATGCTAAGCACTGCAATCTCCCCTTATCCTGACGCACTGCTCCTCCAGCTCTGGGAGCCAGGTCTAGGCTGCCTTCACCTTCTCATGGAAGCCACCGCACCAATGACATTGTGGATCCGAGATATGTTCAGCATGTTGGAGATGGAGGCCACTCCACGACCTTCTGCAGAGATCTGAAACCATGGAGGAACAAAGGTCGATATAAGCCTGTGGCACAGCCTGGGAAGCTGAAGCATGTCTATCTTAGTGACACTTGTATCAGCAGGCGGACAGGTACAGGACGTCCACTTCACCTCTCCCTGTTCTCCAGCACCAGAAAGATCTGCTTGCATTAAAATACAACTGTCTCATTTTAGCCGAGTCTGTGGCATGATTGGAGAGGTGCCTTTTGAGACTGTATCAGCACAATCAGTTCTGGTCACTGGCCGCATGTCACCTGCATGCCACACAGAACTGCCCCTCAGCTGGGCCAATGCAACTGGATTAGGGAAATGACCAGTTTAGAATTACTTTTATCCCCTTCTCCCCCAGGATTTTTCCTGAGCTCTGTTCCATACAGAGCCTTGTTGGGGAAGAGTTCTGTGGAACAAGCAGCCAGTTACAGACATGGATGAGAGGAAATTCTTCAGCTGTACAACCCCATGAGCAGTCTGCCATGCCAAGCCTGCCCAGCCCCAAGAGGAGGGGGAAATGGTGCCTTACACACCAGCTCTGCTTCAGCTCCATCCAGCCATAGCTCTGCTGTTGCCATCTGCCGTGTCCCCAACTTGTCTTTCAGCCTTTGCACTCGGATATTGTTCAGCTTCTTGTCTTCATCTCGAACCTTCAGGAAGAACAGCGACAGGCCACTGGAACCCTGGGGCCATTAAAAAGGCACACAAGGAGGACTATGTCACAATGAAAAAATGAAAGTAAAAAGTTTTCCTGCTCCTTCAGCGCATTCCACCACAGAACAGACCTGTTTTACATGTCCTTCAGCATCTGCTATCCTGGCCAGGGTTAATGTCACGTCAGAATCAGCAGCTGATGTAAACCATTTAAAACCATACAGACGGTACGTGCCATCTGGCTGCTTTCTGGCCACTGTTTCCGTGCCATTAGCTGCAAGAAAGGAACAGAAGATCTTGGTTTTATAGGAAATTTCTGTATCAATCGATGCTGACTTTCAATTTAAGCAGCAGCTCTTTATAAATCACCACTTGCTATCCGGATGAAATATGGATTAGCTGCTAATCTCTTTCACTGACAGTGGATAAGAAATGCAGCCAGAGTTAAATACTAGAAAGGAAATGTGCCCTGTTTAGCTGCAAGTGTTTCCAGCAATTGCTCCAGGCTAACAATGGTAAGGGCAGTGTTTTGTAAACAGAATGCACTATGGTTTACAATCCAACGCCTCAATTTCTTTAGGAGCTACCATAGCCAAGAACAACAAAGGGTGCTAAGGAATCATGAATCCTACAATGATGCTATCTCTGTAGCTTTCCCTCCACAGCTGACTCTTTCACTTCTCCCACCATGAAATCAACTGCAGTTTCATCCCATGCAGGGGACTCCCTTTCCACATTTCTGTCTCTGCAATGGAGTTCAGAGGTTTCCTAGCCCATCATGCTATTCCTATCATTTGCCAAGGACCAAAGCTGAAGATCAAGAATGCTTCCTCAGTCCCAGCTGGGATGGGCCTGATTGCCTTGCCCAAGGTTTAGATTATAGAGCTAGATATCAGTGTGTTATCTGAGCAAGGATCAAATCTCTGTACTTGCATGCCATGTGCTGTGTACATCAGTGGACAGAAGCTGGGCCTTTTGTCAGTAAAGGACAGAGCTGTGCAGATGATTTAGATGACTTCTGCTGAAGATTCGTAAACCAGCCACCTGGCTTTGAAAGCTCCCTACACCCTTCACTTTCTCAGTTCTCAGTAACATGCCAGCTGCTGCTGCAGTTGCTTCCCACCTCAGTACACGTACCAACGTCAGAGCCTCCCCTGCGCTCGGTCATCCACTGGCCAGAGGTCCAGAACTTCTTGGGGTCACGGGATGTCAGATGGTCAAAAGCATTTTTCAGGGATGAAGGAATACCTAGTGACTGTTTTTGGAGAGGGAAAAGAAAGAAACAAAGAAGGTCATACCAAAACAGATGGAATTAAACAGTTGCCTTAATTAACACTGGTGTGTCCTACAAGTATCCCCGCAAGGCTCAGAATGGATGGTACACAAGCAGGAGAGTGGGAGACCGAACATCCTGCGCTGTGCTGCAGTGCATCTGCGGGCACTGCCAACAGTCTGTGAAACCTCCTGGCTTGTACGAGGCTGCTGGAACACTGTGCGGGCAGAAGGTGCAGGTTTATGTTACAAAGGGCAATGCTGAGCAGCCCTACTGCCCCTGAACTTCTACAGCTGGACCCACAGCTTTCAAAACAGCACAGTGCCAGGATACAGGCACATAGTCATGTACACTGGATGTCACCAGCACCCAAAGAGCTGCAGGAAAAGGTAACTGTTTTTTTTTTTTTTTTTCTTTTTCTTTTATTGAATTAGAATGCCCAGAGCTAGCTACACAAGGCCTAGCTTTTCTCTGTATTCTACATAGCCATTTACATAGTGCAAAGGGTCAGTAAAACGCAGAGCCAAATCTTCAGATGGGGAAGCCTTGCAAGGTTGGTTAATTTACACCAGGTATGGATCTGGCCCAATATGTTTAACAGCTGCTTCACAGAGAGGACAGGAAAGCAATGCCTTTGTGCCTTGTAGTTTTTGTTTGTTTGTTTGTTTGTTTTTTTAAAGTATGGAACAATAAGACACCTTTCCAATTGCCTGCAGTGCTACAGGTTTCGTGTGCAGTAAAGGGCTCACTGTGCACAGTGTTGTACGTAAATATAAAAGTCAGTCTGGGTGCACAGACTTTGCAGAGAAAGGAGAAAGCCAGGCAGTGGGAGACAGAGCTGAGTCACAAAGCAAGGAAGGGCCATGTCCAGAGCCAGATGGCAGATCAGCTCTCCTAGATCCTCGGCCAGTGCTCCTGGCTCTAGCCAGTGCTGCCAGGATGTGGGCTGTGTCCTCAGAGACCAACTGAGCTCGTACCTCAATGACTTTGGCTGCTCCATCAGTCATGGCCAGCGGGCAGTTGAAACCTCCAGAGATGGTTGAAAACAAGTACAGTTTGACAGCCTGGTGCACACGGCTAGGAAAGAAAGAGTGGAAACAGGTTTTGTGGCAGTTTGGCAGCAGGAGGATAAAACATCTTGACTAGGAAGAGAGGGGAAAAACATAGCCCAGATGGGTTAGAATCAGCCTGCTCATTTCTAAGAGGGCAGAAACTGTTTCAGAGAGGAAGACAGAAGTGGAGCAGAAGTTTTTCAGTCCCGGAGGGACTGCCAGCGTGGGGCTGGATAGAAGGCATCGCTTGCCATCTGGTGCACATTAAGGGTACTTTTTAAAAATAAGAAATCTGGGTCTGTCTCCAGAGACCAGAAAACAATTAAATTGCAAGTACAATTCCAGACCCTTGGCAGTGTTACAACTACTGCATGTAAAGCTGGAGCAGCGCAGGGAAGAGCCAGGCCCCAGAATCAGGAAAGTGGCATCAAAGAATATTATGATCAACTGTATGCCATTAGGTACAGCTTATCATTGCTGATGTGGAACATTACAGTGGACAGACACTGCTGTTCAGTACAGCAGTAGGTGTGCTTTTGTCCGTGCATCATCTGTTACCCATTATACAACAAGTTCAGTCCCACCAGATGCTGAATACATTCTGCAAAGAATAACCAGCAAGGCACCAAGTTGCTCCCATTCTTCCCCAGTTACCTCCAGTTGGAATATCTTCTCTCATAGGCCTCAGCAATCAGCCCTTCTTCTGCTGAAATCTCTTTCATCCTCTTCCAGGCCGAGCAGGTGATGATGTGATCCACCCGCTGCCCCCAGGCATCGTACTGCCGAAACACAGGGGGATTCAACTCGCATTCCCATCCCAGAGGTTTGACCTCGGTTAGCAGACGGTTTCCAAACCTCTCCAGGTCCTGACTCACCTCCTTCAGTACCTGTGAAGCAACAAGAGCCTTTAGGCACTCCCCTGGAAGGAAAGGAGCCTTGGTCCTAATCAGAAAGTCAAAGGACTGGCCATATTGTTCTGGGTGCTAATGATCTCTTGCCACTTGGCTCATTGTACTCTGTAATGCAGCAGGACAGCTTGTCTCTTAGCTTCTGCTGGCACAGCTGTGCTCAGCTGTCACATTTTTTTTTCAAATTCATTTTTTCAAGTTAGTTCTGGCAACATCTCTGGATTTTACACAAGACAGAAGAGCTTTTGTATCAGGGCTGAGAATAACACAGATGCATATGAACAAGGGGGCTGGATGAGCTGATCTCCAGAGGTCCCTTCCAACCTCAGTAAATCACTCTGTGATTTACTGCTGGATGAGAGTGCTAGGGGAAAAGGTGCCAAAAACAGGAAGCCTTCATCTGTACAGGAAAACTTCTGCTGGGCTCAGTAGTTAACTCCTTACCAGGTTAGAAAAGGAGCGATAGCTGAGTCCTTGGAGCTTCAGCCTCACGCACAGGGTGTGTCTAGATTCAAATTGTCACTCTGCAGCCAGCTTCTTGCACATCCCTAGGTAAGGATTCATCTGCCCTCATTTCAGCCAGACTTGGCTGACTTGGACAGAGTAGTCTGTCCGTAGTTAATGGAGAGAAACCAGCACCTGCAGACAAGTGATTCATTCCAAGCCTTAGATCCTTATTTTAAGGTGACAAGGATCTCCTGCAGGTGCTTGCTCCTCTTCACTGTCTGTGGCTGAAACTCAATGAACTCGCCTAGCTGTAAATAGCCTGACTTACAGCTGATTAAAACTAGGCCAAGTAGACCCAGCCCCTAGCACTGTTGGACTCTGGTTAGCAAAAATGCATCCAAGACTGTTATGGGGTGTCACAGGAGCACCTGATTAAGATTAACTTTGAACAGAGGAATATTTTTTGCTGTTCTCTGAAACCACAAGAGATGCTCATTTCCTCCTCAGTATAGCAGTTGCAAAGGTGAATGCCATAGCTACTCTGCCCAAATGGTGCAATTATAAAACACATTAATGTACTGCTGATGAAATACAAACCCTGCTTCCCCTCTGCATTGACTTTTCATTAAACTCCATCCCATATGATTGATTCTTTCATTGCTCTGCCTTTCAACGCATGTAATGAGGATCCAGCACACACTGTCCAGTCGGTGCTCTAGAAGTCTCCGTCCTCAGACCAGGCAGTATTCTTTCAGGTGAATGCTGAAATACTCAGCCTCAGAAACCACAACATGAGCCAAAAGCCTGCATGAGCCCTGTCAAACTGGTAGAGCTTATGTGGCACTCCTGTTCTAGGTTCAGCTGGGATGGGCATATGCCTCCAAGGCTTATCATATCTTAACAACAACTTGAAGGCTGTTTTACAAGCACAAGCTAAGCATCCAAGGTACACAGATTTCACTAATCCCTGAAGCGCAGGAACCTTTGAACTCTTTAGCTGGCATTTTTTTTGTGGGCAGAAGAGTAGTAGTTTTCCAAACAGGTCTCTTAGTCAGCATGCTATAGTGAGCTCACTACAACAGTCTCTTTACCTCCATATCTACTTTTTCTAAAAACAAACAAACAAAAAAACACAAAACCATTAAAAAAAACATAGTGCCTAGTTGCGAGTTCCTTCACTGACCACACTTATAAACCGGTGTGTTGCCAAAGCGAATGTGTTTATTTTCAAGGTAAGAGAACAAAATCAGAGTTCCTGTATTTGTGACTGCTGCATGTAACACACAGCAGCCGGGGCGCTCCAAAACCACACAACAGGATACTGGGGAGGCAGCTGCAAACCGTGAGGTTCAAGGCTGATGCCACTAACCTGCAGCATCTGCTGGTGGTCTCACTTACCCTAACCACTGCCTTGGTGTTCCAGGGAAGAATATAGTGAAAACATACTAAGAGTGCAAACATAGGATCCTTTATATTACAGGACTTATTTACAGAGGGATCAAAGACTGATATCTCCACCACTGTGCTCAGAAAAAAAAAGTGGATGCTTTCTACTGTGTTCTCCAGAAATCATCTTCAAACAAAGAAAACCTTTGCTCCGTTCCAGGGAAAATTTTGTGTTCACTGCTGCACGCAGGTGAATAGTACAACGGGCATCAAGCTCCACTGTGGTGTCTGCTTCAGCGCAACACACAGAGCTGCGGCTGCTGCTGCTCCCCTGGACAGGACAGTGTTTGTATGGAGAGCAGCCTCTCAGGCTGAGCACATGCTGATGCTGCTTCAGGCAGAGAGCAGAGACTTGGCTCTCCCTTTTAGCGGTGAAGCAATACTGCCCCACTGGGACCATGCGCAGGAACTTAAGGGAGATTCTGATGATTTTCAGGTAGATTTTGCAGCCACTGTGTCTGTTTGGGGAAAGAGTGGAGAGCAGCTCTGACCTTTTTAATTCTTCAGAAGATCTGAATCGTGCTTCTTGCAAAGGTGCAGATTAGGAGCAAGATCTTCATGGTTGCCCAAAGGTATTGTCCTTTCCCTTACCTTCTCTTTTAGCAAGAAGGCCACAGTGGTGCGTAGGGAGGCCTCATTCCTGTCTCCCATGACAGCCGTGACAAAATCAAGCTCCCAGTGCTATCATCACACTCTTACCACCCCAAGACTGCAAGGCCTCACAGACCTGGAGACAAAGAGCATCATTGACAGCCAGGATCTGCCTCCATTACTCACATGGTGGCTTTACAGGTACTGCTTCTGCTGGAATGACCCACAGCGAGAGGCCACGCTCAGCTCCGTGAGATCTGGTCCTTGACGAAGCAGTTGCAGTCCTGGGGGTGAGGGCAGAGAAGAGCCGATGCAATGAGCCCCCGGGCTTCCTGCAGGCCTGAAGCTCAAAGAACAGAAACCCACAGCTTGGGGTCTTGCTCTACCTCTCTGCACCCCTGCAGCTCTGCACAGAGCCATCACTCTGAAAATCAACTCAGAAAAGCCAGTGACTCTTGCTGAGAATAAGCAAACCCCCAAGGGCCTCTCCATCCTCTTCTGCATTCAGCTGACAACAGCCTCATTCTTTTGGCAAGGAAGTTCCTCAAAAAAAACTCTTCCCTAGTGAGAGAGAAGTGAAAGAGCACAGCAGAATTTGGAAGCACCTCAGTTTTTCCCTTTCTCTGATTTTTTTTTTTTTTTTTTTTTTTTTTTTTAATGCTGGGTGACCAGGTAACAAATGTACACACTGACAATCTAACAACACTCCTTGAAACACCCTGGCCAGTCACAGGAGTCTGCTAGGCCCTTTCTATTTCTGTTTATGTCCTGGGAGTATTTTTCACCCCTGCATTGATTCACATAAAACAAGTTTTATAGAATGCTGGTAAATTCCCCTTAGCTAAACACACTGAAGGCACAAAAGGGCTCCGAGAAATGTTCAGTTCATAGTCTTAAGCCGTCACCTAGCCAGAACTGTAGTGTGTACACACACAGAAACACAAACATGCACGTCAGACCTTGGGAGGAAGGTGTGCCTTCAGGTAACTCCGAAGCAAAGCATCTTCCAGAAATTGGTTCCCAGTCTCGGGCCGCTCTTGGAAGAGGTTTTCGGTTTCTCTTCTTGCAACAGGCATTTCCAGATCTTCTAATACTTGGTTCTGCTGCATGTTGACCTGTTGCCCCTGCTCTGCTGTTGTGTTGACTCCTCTACAGCTCCAGGCTTGGCAGCTCTCCCAGCCGTGACGCAGAGAGAGACCCAACTGCCACGGCTTGCAGGTAGCGCTGGATCTCCACAAAGGCAAGTGACGGGCAAACATGGTTGTGCAAAGCCTTCAGCGTGTCGCTCCAACAGCTGTCACCTTCAGACCCTTCCTAGGCTGACATTAGCACCAGTCCTGTTTTGTTTTAACATTGTTAAGTTATTCTTGTAAATCAGTTATGTCTTTTCTCCACCCCCGGGGAGGAGCTGTTTAGCAGCTGTTGTTGACTGAACTAGGGAAAAGGTCTTTGGAAAGAGATCAGAAAACAGCCTGGAAAAATACAGGTACTCAGAAAACACTGCAGCCTCCCCTACCAGCCGGGCAAATCATCGTCACCAGCCCCAGTTTTTGATGTTTCAAGAGTCAGGGGACCTAAGTGGGGCTGCTCCCACCAGCATGCCCACTGAATTGCTTGGGATAACGAATTTGGAAATTGTAATCTGCTAGAGATCAGAAAGAAAAATTACATTTCCTTTTCTGAAGAGTGACAAAATGTCTGGAAACAGGAAGAAAAGGTTTAGGCAGGTTATGCTGTAAATGAGGTGTTGGTTAAAAAGGGAAATTCATCTTCCTTGTCTGCAGTCCTGGGTTGTGACACTAGCTCCAAAAAGAATCTGCTTCTTATGAAGTCTCTGATGTCACAAATTTGAGTCAGGATGATATTAAATGTTTCCCTTTCCCTGGGGAAGTACCTGAGTGTTTTAAGAATGTCTTTTGTATTTGAGTAACATAAAACATGCACCTAATTTTGATTGATATGCTGATAATAAAAGTGGTACCATGATTTTAAACCGGCATGATAGCAAAGTGCTGTTACAAGCATAAATGTTGGAGACTTGAGCATGGGGTGAAACCTAGTGACATGTCCCAACCCCAGCATGAATTAAGACCAGATAGAGAGTGTGTTAGTGAAGCAAAACCAGTCACCTTTCACCTTTATCCAGTCCCACACTGATGTCTTGGTTAAAAAATTCAGTTGCTACTTGTTTGATGGGACCTCGTCAGTTTCTTGATGCTGTCACTGAGACTGAGTCAGGTTGTCAAAGCCACCAGTGGTATGGCTCCTGTTCATGCTGCAGCACCCCGTCCCTCACTTCAGCAGGGGTTTGCACACATTTAACAGTCCCACTTTGCAGATGATGGTTTGTGCAACTGGGAGGTAAAGAAATGCTCCTTTTGCTTCAGTGGGGAAGGCACGGCTGCTGGTGACACCTGCTTGCACAGCACCATGAGCACCTGGTGCCGGCCTCCAGGCATGTTTGGGCCAAACGTAATGCCCTGTATGACTGTGCTGCTATTTCTTCCCTCAGTCACGCTACCAAACGGCACTTTGCTGTGTCTGCACTCACGGGATGCGGCATCACATCACTCAGCTGGCCCTGGGGGAAGGAAGTTAGTTAGGCATTGGGACGGGTTGCCCAGGGACATGGTGGCATCACCATCCCTTGGGGTGCTTAAGGAAAGGTTGGACGTGATGCTTAGGAACATGGTTTAGTGGGTGACATTGGTGGCAGGGGAATGCTTGGACCAGATGATCTCAGAGCTCTTTTCCAACCTTAATGACTCTAGGATTCTATGAAGAGGAAAGCTGCCCACAAGCTGCGAGCAGGCACCTTTGCCATCAGCCTGGCGGGAGCCCAGCTGCCCTGGAAGCCTCCTCCACGCTCCCAAGCCCCCACACCGGGGCCAGGCACCCCCTGCCCCGCCTGGACCCTCCACGTGCCGCCTTTGTGCCCAGCGCCGCTTTCGGCCGGGCCCTCCGCGCCGCGCCCCCGCCCTCCGCCCGCCCCCAGCGCCGCGCAGGCCCGGGGGCCCCGCGGCACCGCCCGGAGCCGAGCCGAGCCGGCAGGCGGAGCCCGCGGCCCCCAGGCTGAAGGAGCGGGGCTCAGCCTCGCAGGTACTGTCCCGGCCCGGCCCGTCGAGGGGTCCGCCGTGCCTCAAGGTGGCTCCGCGATATGGCGGCCCCCCTCGAGGGGCGGCCGGCGCCAGCCCCGGCTGCGGGTGGCGCTGGAGGCTCCTCGGTGCCGGTCAGAAAAAAAAAAAACGTTTTTAAAACTCCAGGGGCAGCCGTATGGGGGCCGCTGTAGGAAACCAACCGAAATTAATGATGGGGAGCAAACGGCAGCCCGCAGCCATGCCGCGGCCCTGGGGGGCGGCCACGTGGCGGGGCCGGGGGAGCTGGGCCGGGTCCTGGTCCTGGTCCTGGTCCGTTCCCTCTCCTCAGCTCCCCGGCCCGCAGCACAGTGGGGTTATGGAAGCCGGGCGACTTTTTTCCTCTCTCATAATCTGGAAAAAAATGGTTTGGCTGGGTTGCGATCGTGATTGTGGTGCCCTCAGGGGCACCGCGTACCAAAGCAATCAGATCAGATACACGCAGTCAAGATGACATTTCCTTTGTGTATAAATCGATTATGAATGTACCGTGTTGTCGAAAACATATTTCCTTATCTCTCTGGCTCACTTAAATCAGCTTTATTTAGCTAATACCTGACGTTGGAGTAATGCCTTTGTCTGTTTTAATTGCATTCCAGTCCTGTTTGAAGAGTGCTTAGTCAAACACGATTTAAAAAAATCCTAAAATATTTAACATGAAAGACTACAGATTTTGCAGGCGTGTATTTGTTGAAATACACTTTTATAGCAGTAATCTGCCCTCATTACTAAATGAAGTGCTAAATTTAGCACAAAAGCTGTGACAGGTTCCAATCAATGTCCTAATGACTGCCAGCAAATGGAAATGAGGCTTCCGTGGAAAAGAGCTGAAAAGATAAAACACAGAAGGCGATTCAGTCAGCTGCAATAAAAGTCCTCTGCTCACTGCGTTAGTTCACAATTTAAATCAATCCACTATGTTTACAATTGTTAATAGAAATACTGACTGGCTGTGGGCAAGGAAGTGCTCCGCTGGGGACCTCTTCGTGGTGTTCTTCATTAGCATCTCCCTGTTAGTGACTACACATTGAGATCTCGCAGTGAGCCATTTTTCAAACCGGTTAATGTGTGCTTGCTAATTCCATCTAATGGAAGCTTTTAATCAAGATGTCAGTCGGTGCTAAATCAAGCACCTCGCTGAAGTGCCAAACATGTAACGTCCACGCTACTGCCTTTATCAACCAGCTTTCCGTTACTGTTAAATAAAAAATAATTTTAAAAAAGGATTTTCCTCTTTAATCCAGGTTTGTTTAACAAGATGTGCTTTCATTAAAACAATGTGGACTTCTCTCTCTCTCTCTTTTTTTTTTTTTTTTTTTTTTTTTCAAGGTGTCCCAGAAGAGTCATTCCTTTATTCTGGCCAAGACTGATGTTAGTGTGTTTCCTGCTTACCCTTGCTAAAATACTGGCTACCATTGGCAGAATTCCAGTTCTTTCACATTCCCCCTTCACACTTTTTAATGGTTGTAGGAATTAACATGGTGGCTTGGAATATGAAAAATGCAATTTAAAAGGGCAGTAGCTGACATCAAGTACGCTTATGGCCCTGAATTTCAAATACTATTGATCATTTACCAGTGAATAGTTTTTCCATTCTGCAGACTTCCAGACTGTGCCATAGTGTATCTATGGTTTGCTTTGCTTTAGCTGGCAATTAGCTTTTATACTCAAATCTGGCTGAAGAATCTGGTTCCTACTTTAAGGAAGATGAGGAGTTGTAATGATGGTGTATTTTCCAGGTGTCTCCCATCTGCTTTTTTTCAGGTTTTTGGTTGCAAGTGGAAGACAGGACTTTGAAATACATGATGGCCACTTGTCAGCTTTTACACACTAGACAAAAGAAGTCTTCTAAGGTAAAAACCTGAAATGTGATGCTGCTGGCAATTTTACCTCTCAGTTTTGGGGCCTGATGTATCTATACCCTATGAGCTAGGAACACTTTCTGCTGGCTATGTTGTTCACAGTTTAATCAAAAAGCAGATATTTCCAATTTAATGAGTGCAGGAAGATACAGCGTGGGGTTTTGACATACTTGACTAAATAAAGGCTCATTAGGTGTGTACAGGACTTTATTAGCAGGAAGTAAAGCAATGACCTAATAGAGGAACTAAATTTAGTATACTTTCCACTGGGATGTTTAAGTCATGCAGTGCTTAGTATTTACATTAGCTCCAATCTTAGACGTGTTTACATCTCTGTGTTAAAATCACTCTGAAAACTAGGTCTTCCTACAGTGTTGACAAGCTTGGTCTGCTGTCACATCTCAAAAAAAGCTGTGGCAGGCACTGAACTTTGGTACAGCAATAAACAACACACCAGCACAGGCACTTGCTTGACTCCACTATTAACTCTGTAGAGCAGAGCTGGCAGAAAACTATATACACTTGTTTATAAGGGGTGGTTGTCTGCTAAGTGTCCACACTGGTACAGTAGAGGGGGTGGGAATGTTCGACTGTGATAGAGGAGGGTAATGACCAATGCAGTCTGTGTCTGGGTAAATCACATCAGATCAACTGATAACATTCTTTGAAATATTTAATTGCACTTACATTTGGCATGAATCCCTCTCTGTATAATATGAAGACCAGGGAATTGTTAAAATTACATTTTTAAGTTACCCTTTCTTTCTACCTGTTGAGAGTCATTTCTAAATATAAAATAGCTCTACTTTTAACTTTACTCTTCTTTTTCAGGAATCAGTGTTGTTCCCCCCAAAAATTGATACTGAGCAGCAGTCTGTGGTGCTGGTGAAAAGACTTCTGGCCATCTCCGTCTCCTGTATAACATACCTGAGAGGGCTGTTCCCAGAGAGTTCTTACGGAACTCGCTATTTGGATGGTAACACTTTCAGTTTGTGCTGCATTCTTATTCATACCTGATATATTTTAGCAATAATCTACCCTACAGATTAGCTTCTAGCTGCTCATATATGTATGAGTTTAGTTCATTAGGAATACAGCTAGCATGCTTTCTCAGGCCTCGATGCAGACAGTGCTTCTGCATCAGATAGAGTATAGAAGACGACGTAGAGCTATTAGCAACACATGGCTTTCCTGTTCATGTCTCTTCTGGTTTATAATTTTTCCTTGGTGTTGCCAGTCCTCTGAGTCACTCTCCAGAGTCAGGAGCTTGAGTTAAGAATCAGTAAGTATTTAAAAATTAGCTCTGATTGGTGTGTGTTATTTTCCTGTGGATTTTTGAGCTGTTGGGTTTCAGATTTTCAGCTTTCTTTGTGAGACAGAAAGTAGAATTGTTTTTGTTATATATATATATATATTTATTTATTTTTTTTTTCTGTAAAAATTGACTAGCTCCCATAACTACATGTGTTTGGTCAGAACTAGCAAACTAACTGCAGTCAGACTTTAAGGAAGAAGGATGTTACTGTAAGACTTGTCATAGGATCACAAGAATTAATGATGCTTTGATTCATCATCCTCTTTTTGTTCATTCAAGATGTGTTAGCAGGTCTAAAATGTTTCTTTGTATTCCAGTCCATCTCCATGGCTTTTACTTAGGCAGGTAGTTACCCTGAAACATGGTCACATGTGGACTTGGTTGAGGGCACAGGAAATCCCAAATTGTCTTGATCACCAAGCCCTGAAAAGCCACTGGTCTTTCTAACCAAATGTCAGGTCTTTCAACTGCCTTTTTGATCAAAAATGTTAACATCTGGCCTGCTTTTGCCTTTAAGTGGTCTTTGGTTGGCTCCTAAGGTGTTATTAATTCACCTCCTCATTTGCAGGATGGGTTTCCTCTTGCCATTTGTAATGCCTGAAAACAGTGGCAGAAGGAACTGCGTGGAAAAACTTAACAGAAGCAGTTTATTCTATGTATAGTCATTTATCTCATTCAGATGTTGGTGCAGCCTGAATGCAGATGTGAAGGTGTTGTTTGGAAATGCCAGAATAGATGGGAATGAAGAAGGGAGGGAGGGGGCAGCGGAAGCTGTAGGTTTTTTGAAATTAAGCCATAACTAGCACTTTTTTTCTGGCAGAGTCCAGATCATCTGAGGAAAGCCTTTGACATTTGAAAATGCAGCAATAAGCTTGTGTCAGCCCACCTGGGACTCAGTGGAAAACCAACATTTCCGCTCAGGAAGGACCTCCAGATAGTATTTTATCCAAAAAAGGGAGGATGACTGGTTTGGTTTCAGTGTTTGCCCAATAGCTGTGATAAGGATGGTAACTATGTGCTAAATCTGGTTTTGCAGACCTCTGTCTAAAAATTCTCCGAGAAGATAAAAGCTGTCTGGGATCATTTCAGATAGTCAAGTGGTAAGTGAGTAACAGCGAAACTAAGACAAGATTGTGCTGAATAGCAAGACATCTACCCCTCACATTCTTCTTCTTCCTGTGTTTGAAAATACTGTGCCCAGTAGTGCTATTGGATATGCCTGTGCAACTCCCACTGCTGCAGCGTGTGCTTGGCCCTGTACGTAAGCAAGACAGAATTAGCTAGCAGATCATGTGAGTTCAATGGTCTCTTGAAGTGTTAACTTCGATGAGGTCATGGTCAGGCCCCAGAGCACACAGGCAGCATAGGTAGGCAGAGAGAATAAAGAAAATCACAAGATTGATTCTGTTTTTGTTTGTTTGTTTGTTTTAATATTTTCCAGTTTCACCTTTATAGTGATTCTTGTAGATTCATTTAAGTATGTACTACATTTTATCTCCCTGGATAATGTGTGTCTAAAGTACCTTGTGGCTGTCTTGTGTGTTATTTAAGATGCCTTTCGGAATTAGCATGTTCTCAGCAAGCAGAGAGTCTGACTTTGATTTGCTAAGGAGATAGGCAGCTGCAAAGTCTCAAGGACCATTGCTACCTCAAGTAATATTTACTGCTTTGAGAAAGTCCTTAGCTGTAAACTATGCATCAGATAGCAAAAATCTACAAGACCAGACATGTCAGGCTGTGTTCAGAGTGAAGCTTCAGCCAAAATCTGTACGCAGCCATTTGGAAAAGAGCTGCTGAAACGCAGTCTGGGGGAGCCAAAACAGCACTGAGCTGAGAGCCACTTAGAGCCAGGCTTCAGGTCTTGTCACTGTCAGGACTGAAGTGAGCTCTAGGCTGACTGGCCCTAGATTATATAAACAATGAACAAATGCAAAGGGGAAGATGTGGCCTTTCTGATATTTGACCTGGAAAGGACTTTACGAGACCAAAACGTTACTAGCTGTGTTGTCTTAATTCCAGAATATACGCACTTTAAACTGTATCTGATGAGTGTATGTTTACAGATTACGTGATAAACATTGCTGGTTAGTATTAAAATATTTTTCCCCGGCAGGATTCAAGGTTGTTTTGATGCTTTGGAGAGGCAGTATGTAAGTTCGGTCATGTTTTTTAATGGATTTTTCTGTTTTTTTTTTTTTTTTTTTCCATAAAGTACAGACAAAACTCTCTTTCTATTCCTGCTCTATATTTTCGTAGTGATTTTATGTGCACACAACACACATTCACAGCTGTGGGGTAGGGAGAAGACCCTGCCCTGAGAATATATGATTGTATATGAAAATACATCTCCCTGAGATTTGGGAGTTTATTCCTGGAGCCCAGATATTAACTGCTGCTTCTCCCTGGACTTGCCTGTACATGGTGTGTGAAATAATTTGCAGCCTGAAAGGGATTCCTCTTAGTTCTGTGTTCTACATTTGCATTCTCCAATGTCTGGATGGAGACACTCCCAGTCAGAACTTGCAGGTCTCGATCTCCATGCCTGTTTTCTTGAGGAAGGTTCTTTCATGCTTCTGCTTTCCTGTGTCTCTTTCCTCAAGTCTTTGCCCTTCTTCCCATCTTCTCTAACTATCTTATCTTTCTGTCTTGGGTTCAGACTTGATTCCTTTTTTTGTAGAGTAATTCATCAAGTAATGTGTTTAACTGGTTTCAGGACAAAATCAGCTAGTAAGTAATCATATTCCTTGCTGATTCTCACACAAAAAAATGCTCTGTACAGGAAAAAGCACCAGTTGTCATCATTGCTGTCAGCACTGTTCATCAAAGTGACTCTCATTTAGATGAGATGAAGTGGTGTTAGTTTCAGCACTGCTGATCGGATGGGCTCTTAAAAATCAGTCTCATTGTGTGTATGGTAGTTCAAAATGTTGTGAACTCAGTTTATTGCTTGCTGACAGTTCGAGGAGGAATTTAGTCCTCTGCTATTTGTAAGAGACATAAATTTATTGTTATTGGGCAAAGATTTAGGGAAAAACAGATATTTAACAGATGCTCTAAGATTGTTTTCAAGAGTAGTCCCATGTACAGTTTCTTGCTGTGGTGTAAATCAAATACCTTTGGTCAGTTTCTTACCAGAGAGTAAATACTAGTCTTCAGCAGGGATAGGTGCTATTGTAAAAGAGTTTTAAGTTGGCGTAGCCTCTGAAGATTTGTTTAGAAAGTGTCCTAAAAAGGAAGTCAAAGCATGCAAATGTTTTCTTTGGGAAACTGCATGTGAGACCAAGTAAACTGGCCACTAGGTGTTGCTGATGCAGTGTTATGAAAAATCCATATAACGATTTTTGACTCAGTTTGTTGAATGTACATATTTGCTCTGTGTTGGCAGTTCGATTCTGAAATGTGTTTTTATTTTTATTTTTTTTTTCCTTGCCCATTAAGGTTAGATTTTGACTTTGTGATCTGTTTTCTCTTTTCTTCTCTCTCCTTAGTTGCATATCGCTGTCCTAGCAGTAAGTAAATGGATGCAAGGCATTTTTCTTCCCCTACCATGCCTGACAGAGATTTGGAGTCAAGGTTGTGTCAAACCATTTTTTTAAGGGGAAGTCAAAATATGTGTGGTTTTTAAGAGAGCGGCGACCTTTCTTAAATATGGTAAATATGAACTTCCTAGGCTGCGTGGGAACATTTTCTCAGTATGTCAGAATTCTGATGCTGAGGCCTGACATGAATCCTTAAAGTCCAAGAAGCACTTTTGTGAGCTTCGTATTGTTGCTTCCTACAAACGCTTGCCTCCATCCTTGGAAGAAGGAAGCTGCTGTGTCTCCTCCATTTCCCTCTACATAGGAGTCCTCTTTATTAATTTGACACCAATGAAACCACACACTAGCAGCTATGCTGGGAGTCTTTTGCCCTGGTCCTTTGTAAAGCAGCAATAGCTATTTTATGCGCCTATTCTGTGCATAATCTGAGCATTTACATCTCGGGCATCAACAGTTACCTGTGAGGGTTGGAATGGGAATTAGCCTCATTCCTCCCCAGTTACACAGATGAGTGTCTTCTACCTGTCTTTGAAGTGGTAAGTATTGACTGCTGATAGAGGAAGGCTGTTTCTCACCCATTCCTTTCTCTGATCCCATGTTACAGATAGTACAATCTCTGCTGTAATTTGAAAATATCATTGTTTATAGTCACTTTTCACTGGTTCATCTTATCCAAGGGGAGAATGCGCTCACTGTGCTTTTTTACAACAGATTTACACCAATCCCAAGGAACCGGAGGTAAGAAAGAGTCTTAATTAATCTTTGAGGCAACTGAAGACATGGGTGAGTAGATTTTTATTCAGAATGGACTTTTGGCTGATGTTCTACCCTGACATAGCTGCCTGGTGACCTGGTTTCTCTTCTTCTGCTTTCACTCAAGAGTGACAGCTCAGTGAGCTGGACTGTGATCAAACACTCCTACCGGGCACTAGGCTGTGGGCCCATCTAGGGCCTCAGGCGGGGATGTTAACAGGCAACTAATGGGCATGTTCCTGATTTTGTTTTTCTTCCCAGAGGGAAGAAATGGGAAGTTCAAAATCATTCTTTTATTCTATTATCATCTTTTTAGCAGCAGTGTTGAAAAGGGAGCTGGTTTTTCATGCAGAGAGGTTTAGGATAGAAGTTCTGAATTGCTCGAGACCTGGGGTGTATGTGTTACATACAGCGTGTCCTTAGCCTTTCTGTGTTCTCTGGTGCATTGCCACTTCTGCTGTTTTGTCTACATCTAGCCTGCAGTGACAGGCTCAGGAGTGCAATATATAAGTGAGGTTCTGCATCCATTCTGTCTCCACAGAGTAGTCGCAGGGAAGAGCTGCAAAACACTCTTACTTAATTACAGTTCTGCTGCGGTGCCCCACAGCATCTGGGAAGGAAGCAAGGATTAGCCCTAACCAAAGCTAAAGGCTGTGATTTGTAAGGAAGGCTCAGAGTTAAGAGCTCAACTCAGCTCCTCCCAATCAACCTTACTGCCTTTGAAAAAAAGTGAACCATAGGCATGGGATTGGATGACAGTAGATCCTTTTTCTTGTGTTGAAGTAGTTTGTTCTTCCTAATATTCTTATCTAAAACTGTAGCAAATCTTCTTAAATGGAAAATCATCTAGATTTTTTTAATCTCCCTCACAAAATTCTGGGACCAATGAAGTTCAGCAATTTCTGAATTTTGTCTATGTGATACTGTTTCTATTTAGTAGTAGGAACAGCCCTTCAGGTCCTTGCTTGTGTAAGGAACTCTGGGCCAGATTTCCTTATGGCACTGCATCACTGGGGAAGCCTTTTAGTAAGGGAGGACATCAGCACATTGTGGCATTTGGCTGGTGTTGGTGCCTCATTAGAGGTTTAGGCTGGGGAGTCAGGCCCGCAGAGGAAGTGGAAGGAGGAGGCAGGAAGTTTGCAGCTTTTTGTGATTCTTTCAGTGCTAGATAAGTTATGGTTGTTAAGAAAACTTGCCAATGCAAGCAATAGTGGAGTTAAACCTGTAATCATGTCATTAAATGAGCGCTGTGATCTGACATAAAGTTGTTAAGTTCAGTACACGTCTTTACACTTGTTATTGAAAGAGACCTGTTTCTTCTTTTCATGCTCGTGGTAAATCTCTAGACAGTGACTGAACTGTATCAATTCAAATTCAAGTACAAAAAGGAGGCACCCCAGATGGACATCATCAGGTAATGGTTTGGTTTTATTTCTCAGAATTACATTATGAAAACCCTGTGTTCCTGAAGCCGTAAGAAGAAACTGCCCTTTATGACTATAGCATGTCTGAGTCGCTAAGCAGCTGTAAATACCGTCAGAGTTGAGGATACTCACCTCCAGGATATGAACTTCCAAGCTGACGAACAGAAAAGCTGTTACAAAGCACAGAGCACTTAAAGTGCACCAGAACTGAATTAAAGGCAATTGATAGAAATTGCACCTTGTCAGCGTAGCGATGCAGAAATCAGCATAGTTGTTGAGCTCACTACCATCTCAACTAATAAACAGTGTTCTTCCAATTTCACAGGAGAGCATTGTGCTTTCCAGTGAAGCTTTTCCAGGTTTGATCCCTTTTATGAAGATCGCACACCCAATATTTTTTTATTTGGGTGTTTGCATGCATATATTGCATGGAGCTCAGCATCCCTTGGTGTCCCTAGTACTGGCCAAGAAGTGGCTAAGTAATCTTGCTGTTCTGTTTATATCAGCTTCTTTGAAATCTCTTTACCACACTGTTTGAACGCTCATGGCACCAGATTCCTTAGCTGTGGTCTGTTCCCCCAGTAACTGATACTGTTGCTGTGGGATCATGCATGTACCTGCAGTTAGTAAACTGGCATGCTGGCACTGATCAGAGTATTGTCATCTTTGCTGTCATCTCCTTCAGTTGATAAAACTGCTTCTGTACACCTGCAAGGTTTATTGTCACCTGCAAACTTGGAATTAATCATTGCATGAGGGATGCTATATGTCTGTGTCCTTGTATCTGAGTGGTAAGGAGAAACTTTCTCCTAGATGATCTCTGACATATTTGTATTGATTTTTGGAGGAGTTCCTCACTGTGGATCCCATCCTTCAGAGAGGTTCAGTTCCTCAGCTTCTACCTGTTGGCACATTCCTGCATCAAATCCACATTATTCCTATATTGAACCACTACTTGACCTGTTAATTTTTATGGAAGATGTGTCTTTTTTTTTTTTTTGTATACATACCTCCCCCTGCCATTTCTATTCTGCTAATCCCAAGACTTGTAAAGATGATGCGGAAGGAAAATTGTGGCTTCTTGTTATTCTGCCCTAGGTGTTGCCAGCATTTGCCCTCTCACTGGTACATTTCAGAACATATAAAATTTCATTTGATGCGTGCTCAGCATCAGTTTTGTTGTTGGCAGCTTGGAGCCTACCAAACAGACATACCCTTGGGAATACAAACTGTTCAACAGCCACTCAGTTTTCATGATGAGCCTAAAAGTTTCAACTGGAAAGGGAAGTCAGTTTTAATGAAGTGTCTTCCAGTGACGTAATCATAGTCATAGTCAGCCCTGGGATTCTCCCCCATCTTAGGTTACATACTTCTTTTGAAGCAATTTGTGATGATTTTGTTAGATTCCATCCAGTCTATAGTATTGTCCACCTGCCAGTGGTCTAACAAGGACATGATTTTATAATGTAGGAGCTCCTTTTTTTAGAGCTTCTTCTCAGTGAAAGTTAAGGATGCTTAGGCTCCTTAGTCACTTAGTGATTCATCCAGTCCACCTTCAACTGTCTGATCTAAGCTGTTCATCTCATCTACCTCCGTAGTCAAGAGAAACAAACTCCTCCAGAGGGAAATTCATCCCACTTCTGTTAAACGTTTATCTCAGTCTAGACTGCTTGCTTAGACTAGCCAGCTGACATTTGGGTGGGTGAAGGAGGTGAGAGGAATGCCCCTTAGTCACTTTTGAAAAATGTGCTTCCAAGCTGGTTTTTCTTACATGGAATTGAAGTGAGAACATGCAATTCACTTCTCTTCAAAATGCAAAATGGACTTGAAAATAGCCACTGTGATGAATCGGCTTTATATGGGATTCTCACCTCATTCCTCTCATTCCTGAAATTGCTTAGGTGAAAGGCGCTTGTTTTATGGTCCTTTGATCCAATTTAATCATGTTCAAACAAGTGAGTCATGACATTTGTATAATGGGGTCCATTGCCCCAGCTACAAAGTCTTTTCAAATGTAAATGCCATGCCTCTTCATTTAGAACTGTTGTTTTGCTGATGCCACCCCATCCCTGGAGTCTGTTTCACTTCCCTGTTTATCTGGAAATTACATAAAGGCATTGTAGCTTTGTTGCTGGTGGTTTGAGACAAGTCAGTGGGTGCACTGTACTTGTAATTAGATCTTGAATATTCATGACTGAGGAAAACAGCTCTGTTATTCTTCTTTCCATTGTAGCAACAAAATGAACTTTGTGAATGGGGTGTGCAGCGAGGACATTAAACAAGCCAGCAGTCTGCTGATCCGTAAGCTGTACCTGTTAATACAAAACCTTGGCCCACTTCCCAGTGACATTACCCTGACCATGAAACTCTTCTATTACAATGAAGGTAGGTAGACAACAACACATGCTGTAGGGAGAACTTCCCTTTCCATCAGTTTCTGTGATAATCATGAGTCCCATAAAATTAATAAAGCTTAGAAAGGTGAAATGGTAGTAAACTAGTAGAATCCATTAACTGATAGAGAGTTTGCACCAGTGAGAAATGGTGTAGAAGATAGTAAAGCCTTCTGACACACTGGGAAGGCATATGCTTTGTAAGAAGGGATTGAACAACCATGTAAGAAGTATAGTCGTGCAGTGTGAAATGGAGTCAACCCTCTCCTTCACTACTTTTTTTTAAGGAACAGGCATCCTGTGTTTGCTGGATTCTATTCCAAAAAGTTGAGCTTGTCAATGGTGTCTCAGCAGTCTAAAGTTACTATTTCTTTGAGTCCCCGGATAACATTTGCTCAGCCCATTTTTTTCCTTTGAATTCTCTCCCTTTTTCCCTCAACAAAACAAAACAAAACAAAAAACAAACCACAGAATATTTTTAGTAGCTGGTATTGTTTCTTGAGGCTGGTAGATATTTGTCTTTTATAGAGCAGATTAAAGGGAAATGGAACTTGGTTTCCCTGTCAACAGCGGATTCTTCCTCCCTCTGTAGTAACTCCCAGTGATTACCAGCCGCCTGGCTTTAAGGAAGAAGTCGGCCCTGCGGACCTGTTGTTTGATGGTGATCCCGTCAACCTGAAAGTAGGGTCAGTCTCCACTAGGTTCCACACCATGAAAGTGAAAGTAACGACTGAAAACAAAAGAATGGGGAGAGTTGAAAGCAACCTGATCCAGAAGAATGGCCCTACTGAGATCTCCCATCAAGGGTTAGATTATGATGAAGAGGAAGAGGAGGGGAGCACCAAGGTATAGAAATAACTCTATTCAGTTGTCACTGGAGGAATGGAGTTTATCCAGCAAAACTGTCCTTAAAAAAAACATTTGCTCAGAATCCTAGTTTAATAAGCTTGTGTAGGGCAGCAGCACTGCAGAGGATTGAGCTGGACTGGAAAATCCATAGGCATAATACAGTCTTCTTTTGAGCGTATCCATTGGCTTACTGAGTGTAGTATGTTCTCCCAGAAGAGGGCAGTGATTATACACAGACACAACACACACACACACACTTACACGCTTACACACGAGACATGCACAAACTGGGGAAAATTGCAGAGTTTGGCATTTCCACTTGGTGTTTCTCAGGCCTAAGGCATTTTCCGCTGTGTTGTTAGGTGAGATTCCTTCCACTACCCCTAGCCATCTAAAAGTTGGACACTGTGTCTAATTTCTCTGGGGCCTCCTCTGGGCTTAGTGGAGAAGAAGGCATCTTTACCAGACAGTTCAGATGATTTCCTTAGATAACAAGTTAAGGTTGAATGAATGGTCCTCTGGTGGCCTCTCTCCAGAATAACAGAAGGGGCAGCCTGCAGCTGTAGCTCAGACTTGACAATTTCATGTAGGTGGTCAGTGCTAGGCAACAAAACATAACCAGCACCTGACAACAGGAAGCTATTTAGGTCAGAATTTTCTGTCTTTTCTCAGCAAATTTCTCTTCTGTAAGACCTGTAGGCCTGGGAGTAAAGCGGCCAGGGTGCTGAGGAGTTTTGAAAATCCTTCTCTGTTAGTGCTGAGTTTATAGATGTACCACCACCTGAGCATATTTTTTTTTCACGTTACACTATTAAGACAAAGCATCATTTGCATTGCAGGACAACCCTCTCCCTGTCAGAGCAGATTCAGGTGAGCCTGAAAAGGACAAAAATGATACCCATCCAGGCTGCAGAACTGAAGCATCTTCTTTTTGCCTTCAAGATACAGGTAGAGGTTCAGCTTCAAAACTGAAGGAGCTTGTGCACAGAACTGCATCCTAGCATAATGTGTAGATTTTCTTACCTACTTTGAAAGGGATGAACAGTTTGCCAGACTAAATCAATTTTGTATCAGATCAGATTGAACTATAACAAAAGGCCAGTTTTGTATGCTTAGTTCGTTAACAGAAATATTCAATTTTTTATCAATATCCTTCCACTTCTTTATCTCAGCAGTTTTTTTTCAGATATGGAGGAAATGCAAAGTTCATTAATACTGAGTTATGTTATCTACATTTCACCAAGGCTCTTTTCCTTTAGCTGTTACAGTTTGATTTTACTAATAACTTTCACATATGAAAACATATGTGAAAATATATTAAAAAGAAAGCTTTCTCTGTTACTTCAGTAAGCCTAGCTTCGATATACCTTGCTGTATTTGACCTTCGAGGCTCTCAAATACAGCCTGTGAAACAATCCTGTCACATCAGTAAGCCTAGCTTCTGATATACCATGCTGCATTTGACCTTTGAGACTCTCAAATAAAGCCTGTGGAACAATACCATCTAGTGACAAAATGGTAAATAGCATTCCTGAGATCCCCAAGCAGTCCAATAAAGAAGCTAGGCTGCCTATGAAGTTACCTTTTCAGGTCTTTCTCCTGCAGATTCTCTGATGACTAACAGGAGTGAACTCATTCTGACACCTTTTCCACTAAGGGGATATTTACAAGATCTTCCTCCTTTAGCTAATTGCCTGTATTCAGGAAGCTCTGAGGCACTTTGGGACATTCCCATCAAATTTAGTGAAAACTGTCTAATAAGGTCAACAGTTAGTAATCAAGGGACAAGCTCCTATCCAACACAACCACTTGCACGGAGAATATACTGGCATGAGCCTTGTTTTCTTAAGAAGCCAGGTTAAAATTTGAGTTTAAGTGTCAACCTCATGGATTAGAGCTGCAGAAAGTTAATGTGTTGCACATTCAGATGGCACTAGTCTGAAATCTCTGTTCCAGTAATAAACTACCACTGCTGGCACTGTCCAAGAACAAAGGTTACATGATTTCAGATTTTCAGTTTTGGTACAGTAGTTCATTCGTGCTCTTGCATTTTTTTTTTCCAGTCAAGTGTAGGGTTTTCAACTTGAGAGCTATTTTTGATGTGTTTGCATTGTAGGTGGAAAGGAGAAGACAGAAATAAAAGAAAAGGGCAGAATGCCTTCCTCAAGGGCCTCTCAGCAGGTGAGCAAATTTTAGTGGTTCTGTGATATGCTAGGCAATGTGGAATTAATTGCCATGGAATATTATGTCATCTACAATGGCACAAGATTCAAATCACTTCTGTGGATTTATTGTACTGCATCAAATGTGCAGCTACAAAGTGTTATGGCATAGGGGTATAAGCATGAACTGGAAGCACTTAGGAACAAATTTTCCATGGTCAGCTTATTTCATTCATCCACTGCAAGAATTTTTATACTGTTCCTGGAGTTGACACTTGGGAATTACCCATGCAGACTAAACATCACAACCAGGCTGTTTTACCTGTGTGTGTTTTTGGATTAGGGTTCTGAAATCACCTCCCTGTGTTAGGTTTGAAGACTGTGCTTGTCTGTTGCCTAAGATAGTCTTCGCCTCTGCTTCCTTGCATGCAGACTATCTTAATGTGTGAGTCACAGGTACTGTTGGATCCTATCCCTTTTTGGCTACCTTTCTAGGATAAGAAGACTCATCTATCCCCTGGAGGTGCTGATCTCTTTTTCATTGGTTACTGGGGCAATCCAAAGAAGTAGGGTAGGCCAGACATGTAATTTTAAATATGTAAAATTATGTGAAATTAATTCCGTCCTGAGACTGTCCAGGTCAAATCCTGAATCAGAATCAGAGCTAAAATTCCTGGGCTTGTGCATAAGTTTTTTCAGTGACACAGCAAATCTCTGAATACCACCAGACTTGCCACTTGATCCTTCTCTCATTCAAATCAGTTGAAAATGTTGTGAGCTTGTATGTTCTGAAAATGAATCTTTACAGGGTAAGTTAATGAGAGTAGGAAATTGCTACTAAAAATTTCCCTGCTTCTGTTGAAAAGAATCCTGGGGTGTCTAACCCAGACAGCAACTGGAGACGACTACTTTATGTCACTCAAAAGGCATCTCAGAAGTATTTGCCTTGACTCTGGATCTTAGAAATGAACTTCTGTGCCTAGGCTGGTATTTTTCAAACTTTAACCACATATTTTTTTGTCACATCCTCCAGTTTCCTTCTGATCATTGTTTATTCTGTCGTCTCTGTGAAAACAGGAGCCTTTTTTGTTTGTAACCCATGGCTGTCCCACTGATTCACGCTCTTACATTCTTTCGGGTCTGTCATGATTATAATCAGAGCACCAGACACCTCTCTCTGTGAATTTCACTAGAACACAGTAGCAATAGTGAGAGTTTCTGAAGGTGGTGGAAAACAGTTACTGAAAAGTGGAAGAGTCACTTTATCCATTGAATGCTTCCAAAGACTTTAAAAAATATATATATAAAAAAAATCCCAAGCCCTCTGCCTGGTAAGTTCTTCATGGTCTTTTTATTTGTTCTTTGATACTATTTTTCAAACCTTTACAGCTTAGAGGTTGGCTAATATATCAGTTAGGTTAGGGAAAAATAAAATCAAGTCACTATTTAAAACGTGCAGATTGTCACAGTAAAGCCAGCGCTAACACAAATTTGACACTCTTTTCCACATGGGAGGGACTTTCCCTCCTTTTCTGAGGGAAGTGGGTAAAACAAATGACCATTGTGTATTCCACTTGTATCAGGAAGCCAAACTATTGAGTGGTTTGTCTTAAAAAATGAGGACAAGCTAGGGAAATTAGAGTTAGGTGTTACCTAACAGGGTCAAATACAGGTAAGATGGTAGGAGTCCTGTTGGGGTGTGACTGCAAACATCTTGTTGCTATCCAGACAGCAGTACAGCCAGTTAATAGCATTTTCCAGCTGTCAGGTGTGTTCAGAGAAGCTCTCTGATTTGAGGAGGCAGGAGGTCTCCACAGGGAATTGCTTTCTCCTGGATTCCAGAGTTCAGTCGCCTTGGTGCGTGAGGGTGCTCGAGGAACAGCTTGGCCTGGGCCGTTGAAGTCTCCCTATTTTGGGCAGGCATATGCCGTTAGACTCGCACTGCTAGTGCGTGACGAGTATTAAGTTTCCACCAAAAGAGCCTCTTGAACTGGTCACTTAACGATTGCTCACATACCAGCGCTACCGTGAGGGAGCGGGCAAGACTGGGAAGTAAGGAATGGGGAAAAGAGGGCCTGGGAGGAGACCTCGCCCTTCTGGTGGCCGCGCAGCATCAGCTCGTTCAGTTCTTGGTGGAGCAGCACCGCAGGGACTTGGGTTTCATTGCTCGACTCTCTGAAGTTAAATGTTGAGGCCAAGTTTTTCAAATCTAACTAAACCAGTTTGGAGAGTCCCAGAATTGGGTGTCTGTACAAGGATTTGATAATCAGAAACTGCTGAATTCAAAAATCTGGTACTCACGGCCAAAAGTTGCTTTCAGAAGTTAAGACCAGCACATTACTGCTTTTCATCTGGGTGAGCTGGTTTATTCCTTCTGGATTCTTGATTATCAAAATTAAGATCTGTGCTGTTGGGACAGAGCTTATTGTTCATTATCTTTCTGACCTATAGCTTTTCAGGAAAGCCAGGAATTAAGGTATTAAAGGCTTATTTTTATTTGTTTAACATGGGAGAAGCAAAGGATGCAGATCTGCCAAAAGAGAAGAAGCTGTTCCTGTCCAGTTAGAACTATAACTGGTGTTTAATAATGGCCATGGTGAGTCTGACAGAGGGGTTTTCAGATTGGAGAAAAATTTACATGTACTCAACTTGCTTGTTATCTGCAATCTAATGATTGATGATACTTAGGATCAAATGAGAGATTGCCCTTTCCCAGCAAAGCATCACTGTACTTAATCATCCAGAGTTAGACACCAGCATGTAAATTAGCCTACCTCTGCTGACTTTAGGAGAGCTTTTCTGATTGCATCAGCCAAGGATTTGTCCTAGCGTGCTATCTTTATGCGTCTTGCTAGTTTCCACTGGCATTCTAGGAGCTGTGATCTGAAGAGTTGTATAAAGTAGGGATTGCTGCCCATTGATTTAGTGGATAGAAATCTGCTGGTGGGAATGGGTTCCTGCGCTGAATGTAAGATAACCTTCTGAAAACTTCAGCATAATACTTTATCTTCTTGAATCCTTTAATCATCTTGTCCTGCAAATTGATTTTTGTCTTCATATAAGCAAAAATGTTAAGTGGAATGAATTTGGAATGAAATAGTTCTAGAAGATGAGTAAAAGCTGAGCATGTGGACGCCTCTGCAGGCTTTTATCTCCCATCAGCAAGCTGTGGGCTGAAGTTCTGGGGTGGTCCTTCGAGTGCAGTCTCTTTGCACAGTGCAGCATCCGTGCAGAGCCCTGAATCACCCCAGACCAAGCCTGTGCCAGAGCTGGAAATGGTGTGGCTGCATCAGCTCAGCACAGCCCAAGTCAGTTCTGCCTCCTGAGTTTTTGGCTTCATTAGCTAGGGCCAGACACTGCTTGTGCTGCTGGACTGGCCACGCTCATGCTGCTGGGCTGCTGTGGGACACCAGTGCGTGGACACACTGGCTTGGATAACTGATAGCCCAGGGGGCTCTGTGCTGCGAGTCAGCGCCTGGCGGAAGCATGCTGCTGCTGTGTGAATCAGCTCTGGAGCTGTCTGAAAGATGTCTAGGCAGAGATTCATTTGCCTAACTGTTGTAAAACGGTGTCATTTTAGGCATCAGAGGGTAGCCTGGCTCTCCAGCTGCTGCTCCCCATGCAGAAGTCTCAGGGCTGTGTCCCTCTTTCTGTCAAAGACTGTGGCAGCAAGGGGAGGCGGTGTGAGTGGTCCTTCATGCCCAACACATTGTGAGCAGTGTCTGTGCTGTTTGCCAGTGCCAGGTCATCCTGATGGAGGTTCTCGTGCCTTTGCCGAGCTCTGGTGTTGTATGTGGCTTCTGTCTGAAAGTGAAGGTCAGCACAAATGGGTCCAGTTGCAGAAAAACAGCTTGAAGATCAAGACCTTTGTTGTCTGATTTTTCCCAGGCAAACCACTTTTACAACTGCCATGACAGAAAGCAGTTGAAGGGTGAAGTCTGCCATTTGCAGAGCAATAGGAAAGCATTTTTCTGTGGCAATGTCATTATCTTGAACTTTTGCAGAAAAGAAAAAAAAGAAAGGTTTATCTCTAACTGTCTATCAAGCAAACTGTATCTGATGAGAAGTTCCCAGAACATTTTCTCCTCCAAAGCAGCTGAGGCTACACAGACCCAAACAATGAAGAGAGCAAGATTCAGAGATGAGTTAGCCTTTCTCCTTCCTGTTAGCTCTGTGAGGAGGGAGACAGGGAGGTCAGGAAATTCCTGGCTTCTCTGAATTCATGTCAGATCCTTAGACGTATCTGGGGCCATTTATCCCTTGCATGAATTATTCCTGTTATCCCGAACTGCTTAGGAAACAGTTTCCTCGTGATCTCTTCATTCAGAGGTGAGGCTCGTTGCCCTGCAGATGAGGGAGAGTCAACCCACGTGCACTCAGATTCCCTGACAGCTACTCCAGGGACATGGGAAGCCATGGAGCATCTGCACTGGCTGCCTTTGGATAGGTTCATAATGCACATGCCAACAACCAGGCCCTCTAGAGAAATCTTCACAGGGTAAGGCTGGACAGATCTAATATCCTGTGAGGACTAAGCTGGGTAGTAGCCTCAGAGGCAGAAAGAGCATCCATTGCTTTTCACCTCCTGGGTTACAGTGCTGTAAATCTCACAAGGGGAAGCCTTTCAGTTTTGGGAAGCATATCGGATTGTGATCTTGCGGTCAGAGAGGCCAGCACAGCCACTTACAGCGCGACTGAGGGCCCTGATAGAGGCTACGAGGAGAGAGACTGATGCGCTTTTTTTCTACTGGGTATTTTTTTTTCTTTTTCTTTTTTTCCCTACTCTGCAAAAATCTGTTCATTAGTCCTTTAAATGCAATAAGATATATGAGATACAGAGTAGACCTGTGAGACTTCCAGTTTCCAAAAAGGAAATTCCGTTGCATGACAGAGATTTTAACAGTGAGCTGTGGAAAATGAAGAGGACTAGTGGTAGTCAGTGATGTCTTGGCATGGCTTCCTGGGGACAGAAATGTGGCAAGTTTCCACTGGGGCACCACAGTGAGCGTCTTTCATTCTTCCACCTGCGTAAATTGGCTTGCACGCTAATCAGTGTGGTTCTCCTCCACTTTGTACAGATGAAGATCAGGATTAATTCTACTGATGTCAGTGCGTTAGCGTTACTGGAAACTGATAGGAGATTAGTGCCAAGCCCTGCCTCAACTGTTTAACCTCTGTGCCGCCTTCACAGAACGGCAGAGGTCAGAGGGGACCACTGAAGAGCATCAAGACCAGCCTGCGTGCTCAAAGCAGGCTGCCCAGGACCTTGTCCAGTCACGTCCGAGCGTCTCCAAGGATGGAGGCTCCATGACCTCTCTGGACAACCTGTGCCAGTTGATCACCCTCATCGTAAAGGAAAGCTTCTCTGTAGGTTTCAATGGAATTTGCTGCAATTCTGTTTGTGTCCTTTCCTTGTCTTTTCACTGGGTGCCACAAAGTGCCTTGTGAACCCTTATTTCGCTGTGCTTGGAGGGCACGGAGCAGCCAACTGTCAGTGAGTAGACGAGAATTATTGCCTTCAACCAGAGATGTCTGTTTACTGGGGATGCCTCACGTTTTAGGGGCTGCATTTAGAGCCGTGGTCTTGCTTTCTGCAAGTGGCAAGTGTTTGCTGTGCTACTGAGTTAGCTGCAGCTGAAATCACAGATACATCAGGCATTGGCCCTCTCTGATAAAAGTTTCCTGATGGTGATAGATGTACCCTGCAGATATTTGCTGCCCTGGCAGTGGAGGGTTGTTTTGCCTTATTTCACCAGTTAAGTCTTGTATCTCAGTCCTTATTCTTCTGGCTTGCTTGATGGAACTGGGCTTCCTTTGATATTCATGTGCTTCTGAATTTGTTAGGGTAGTTACAAGGTACCACATTAAACACTCCATCCTGACAAAGGGAAGTCTTCTGAGGCCACAGAATGTACCAAGTGCCAAACCTCAGCATGGGGTAGGCCGGGGACAAAGAGGGGACACAGTTGAACACTTACGCTATTCTAGCTTTTCTACATAGGATGCCTTGGGAAGCAAAACACATGCCAGAAGAGCTCCAAATTTGCATCAGTTTATGTTGGGAATTTTTGGCCGGAATATGTGGGGACACTGGGGATTGAAAATTGCAGGGCACGAAACTAGGTCCTGATTTTGTCTATCTAAGAATAGCAGTGTAGCCATTGTCTGCTCATTCTGCTCCATCCACCAGTCTGCCTTGGGAAGACTTTAATCTAAGTCTAATCTATTTTTAGCCTGATATCTTCTCCAGACAAAGTGCAGCTGTCCTGTTAGTTTTATGCCAGAAATTAGTAACGCTTGCATGATTCACAAGTTAGCTGTAATTTCACAGAAAAAAAAAAAAAAATCTGTGGCAAAATACTACAATTTTACACACAGCGCACTACTGTAAAACACAGGAGATTCACACTCACCGTGTACTCATGGTATGACCAGAGCTACGTCGTGGACTGAGAGTCAGGAGGTCACAGGTCTCCTCCTGTCTACGCGATCTGGACTTGTCCCCCTGTCCTGTACTCAGCGTTGTCCCTTTGCAGAGGAGGCCTGCAAACACCTGGCTTGACGCTGCAGAGGAGCTGAGGCTTGTAGTGGTTGTGTAAGACAACAACATTCATACCGGCTGAGCTCTCTAAGTCATGCATCTCAGTACATGGGAAAAAAAATCAAATTGATCAACTTCTGGAGCCTTTGATTGTGTGTTTAGTCAATGGGAGGGATTTCCTGCTTTTCACCACACCGTTTAAGACGTTTACTTCTTGGTTAAAGTCAAATAAACATACGTAGGATTTGACTTAATCCCGTTTAGTGTTAGGTTTCTGGGGAAGAAGCCTGAGTGTTTGGTTAAGGTTGGAACCTGGAAGTTGGACCTGGGGTCTGTTTGTAGCTCTGAGCTCCGACGTGAACTTGTAGCCGTGCAGGAGCAGGACGGGACATGTTGACTTCAGTGAAATACCTCACACTTTTGACATCTTATTCATTCAGGAGATGAATAGTGCTTGTCTAGAGCACTTGATGACTTGCCTGGATGTTTTTACTTTTCTAATCTCAGGTTCCTGTTAGGTGGCAATTCTGCCTGTGGTAAAGGGAAGGGAAACATTCAGAGAGAGAGCTGCAGCTGCTCGTCGTGGCTGCGTCTCCCACATCGAAAGTATCCCATCCGTGCAGAAAATTTAGGAGAAACAAAAAAGGGGTAAAAGTTGACTAAGTAGCTGCTTGTGCTGCAGAACTTCCATTCCTCGATAGAGGAAATAAAAGCGCCAGCTCAGGCTGACATTCTCGTTATGCGGTTTAGGCTAAAATAGAAGGAGAGCTGCCTTATTCAGGTGACGAGGGGGCTGGAGACTGGGGATCATTGCTTTGCTTTATTGTCTGGCCAGCAGGACATGGTACAAAACTTGCAGCTGTGTTAGCACTGGAGAGTGTCTGGATGCAGTGTTTCCATCCTCACGGCCCTTTACATCAAAAAAGGAAGCAGACAGGTTAAAACGATGCCAGGGAGAGGAAAGTAAATAACTGCCTAAAATGCCAGTTTGAGCAGCTGGATATCAGGTCAGAGCTGTAACACAGAGATCCACTCACCACTGTTTTCTCAAGCAAATATGCCTTGGACAGCGCTGGAAGTTTTGTCAGACATGAGGGAGAACCTGCCTGTCCCACTTTGGCAGATTCTACTTTTCTGTTTTCATGGAAGGGAAGTTTCTGCATTAGCCAATATCATGTTGCTCATAATGAAGAGGAGGGAAGAAGGGAAGTTAAAACATGAATAGAGAGGCAAAATGAGGTTGTTTCAAACTGTTTTGTTGCTAATCCATAGTCAGAGTTATTTCACACATTAGAAAGACCATTGCTATGTAGAGATTACCAAAGCCTCATACCAAGGTCAGATGGAAAGAAAGCCTTGATGACGTGGGCGGGGAATTCTATAATGACCACATTTTGTAATCTGGAGACCTTGTGCTTGTCTCCAGGATATGTTCTGGAATAGCTCTTTATTAACTCCTTGTGTTTTTCCTGCTTCACTTACAGGATTCCTCTTGTTTTTTAGTGAAACCAGAGTAAACTAGTCTTATTTTGATACAGCTATTTGATATAGCTATTTTTTCCCTCTTCATTCACCTTGCTTTCATCCAAATGAGTTTTCTTTTGGAGGCAAAGTTGAAGCAGAGTGCTGTGGTGTGTCCCTTCAGCTCAGTTCCAGCGAGAGCAAGATAGGCTGCATTGCCTGTCTGTGTGCCTTGTCTCTCTGGGTGGGCTGTTCTCTGCAGCTCCCTGTTATAATTATAAAAATGGAAATATGTCCTGCGATAACAAGTGAGTTTGCCACTTAAACAGCACAGCCAACACTTCAGCTGTTGTTCTGGCTGTTCATCTCTCAGTGATCTGTCTGAATTGCCTGTGACCATTGACCCATTTATACTGTAACATATATTTAGTGGTGGTTTTTAACCTTTCGATTGGTAGGTCTCTGGACAATTTTTGAGGGAGGCTTGTGTCTTCCTAGGGGAAAGTTAAGCCTTTTGAAGCAAAGCTTGCTTCACTCAGTTATTTTTCACAAACTCACAAGTAGTCTTTGAACCAACCAACTCACGTTGAAATTCCATGGTGTACAAATAGAGGTACTGTATGTCTCACCTGAAAGGCTGTTTCAAGTGACTGCAAATTTGACATAAGTGCTTCTCTTCTGTTACATGCATTTACGATTATCTGATGGTGAAAGAGGCTTCTGCCCTACAAGCTATTGTGTTTCTCAAAGATCTCCTTGTTCCTTGTATTTTCTTTTGGCTGTGGGGCTGAAACATTCTCTCTCCCTGAAGCTGAACCTGTTGCTTTCACAAACCTTATGGTCTCAATTCCTGCGAGTATTCCAATTTTGATTCCTTGCCTAATGGCTTTTCTGGAGAACAGGATCACAGTAAATAAACCCAAGAGGATCCAGGAAAACACATTGTAGGTTTGGAAGTTGTGTTTCTTGACTTGTCTAGCAAGAGCCTGTTCCGTGAGAATGATCACTGCTTCTGATGGTTCTTACAGATAAGCTGCCTGAACCTTGCATTTAGCCAGGAAGAGGTAATAGGACCCAAGAAGAAAAGGAAGGTCAGTGAACCAGAGAAGCTGCTTCTAGAAGGCAGGAAATGATGTTCGTTCTGACACACAGGGCATTTACAAGGTGTGAGTTTGCGTTGTCATCTGACAAGTAAAGACATTTACTCTCTCCTCATATTTAACTCTCCACATACCGCGTGTATTTCTGCATATTTGTTTGTCTAGTACAAACCGGTTTGCAAAGAGACTGCAGGCGCCATAACTGTCCTGACAGTGTGGGCCAACAGCACTTGTTCGATGTTCTAAAGTTGAAGATTGATGATTCCATCTGAATGTGTCCGTGTGCTTCTTTCTGTCCGCGTTCTCCCTCACACCACACACACACCACTGGCTAAATTTGCTTCTCGGTGGCTGGGTTGGCCTTTGCCAATATGTCATCAATATTAATGGCACTATTTCAGGATGAGCTCTCGGAGGTATCAACAAGTCTCATGATTCATTAGATTGTGCTTCCTCCTATCTACTGTTTCCGGAGCGCTGATTTTTTTTTTCAAAGAAGTTTTTTTTTTAGTCTGTATTGAATACAAAGATAAAGTAATCTATACGCATTTTCTGCTGTCGCTGAATGTTTTTTTCTGACTCTGCACTAGTGTTGCTATGACTGTATTATCAGCTTATTTCTAAAGCAGCAACTACCACGTACCAAGGGGCTTAGTTAAGTGATAGAAATTGTGTTGAAATACACCACATTTAAAACCTAACTTTTATAAAGGTACCTCATGATGGCAAATAGAGGTGAGGAGAGCAACAGCAATAAAAGAATTTCTGTGTCCTTTGGAGCAAAGGTGCTATGTATCCTGGCATGCAGATTGCCTGGCAGACACTCTGTCAAGTTATTACTGGAGTGCAGCAAAATGGTCTAATTGGTCTTAAACGTTTTTTAAAAGGTGTTCATGGAACAGCCTCTGCATTCCTTTGTGCACATAACAAAAGAGATACTGAAACACGAAACACCGAAGGGAATTTAGTGCACCCTCTTCCCAACCGAGTGTTGATTGAAGAGTTTAAATCTTACGGGGATGGGGAAATAAAAATACTAGAATACAACAGAGTAAGGCACCTCGTAGTGTAGCATTATCCCTGACATTTCAGATATGCAACAAAGAGATTTCAGGACAGGGCTTGAAGAGCAGCGGTGGTTTTGGATGTAAGGTATTTCTGCTGTGGTGTATGTCAGCCCCACAGAAAGGAGTGAGGAGCACTTGACAACTGTCTGACCCATAGTGTGCAGGGTATGTGACAGAAGGATGTTGGCCACCGATGTCATCGCTCAGCATACCGGGTTCCCCACTGCCGTTAACGTGGGGATGGTTTGTGCTACAGCAGCATTTGAGATTGGCTCCAGACATTGTGGATCTTCCTGCCTGCTGAAACCATCACCTCTCTGTGACTGAGTAGAAGCCCACCAGGAGGTGGGGATTGATGCACCTCTTTTGTGCTTGTGTTTGGCTGACCACCTGAAGGAGTTGCAGGCCAGACCAGAATTGTCTGGGTAGAGATCTCACTGAAGCTGAACACCCCTAAATGTTCAGTTCATCTCTGCCTTGCAGTCCTAATGCTAATACCACAGCTGTCCTTACTCGGCCCAAGGCAGACAGACCACTGACTGTCCATGAGCCTGCAGCAGTGTCTGGCAGGTTTTGTGGCTTGATTTCTATTTCACAAAACTTGCAGAACATGAGAGTTCTCCATTTTATCCTCACTTTCAGTCCTGTGTTCTCACTTTTGCACCTGTGGCCTAATAAGCCAGTTTGTTCACATGCCAGAGCAAACGAGAAAGCTTCCTTCTGCCCAGATTTTGTAATGATATTTGCTCTCATGCCTGCACATCCACGGGAGGCCTGCGTTCTTCACGGCACAGCTACAGCTCGGGACCTGCCTTGACCTGACAGCTTTGCCCTCGTGCTGCTGGAGGTTGCGCTTCTGTCTTTCTTCAGCCCACTGACTCCTGCCTGCCCCCGGAGCCTCTCTATATTGTTGTATTGTGCATAGAGGAGAAAGACAAACGTGTCCGTGTTTATGGTAACTCAAGCAAGTTAGTCCGTCAGCTTGCTTCATGCACACTGGAAAATGCAAGGTGTCCTGGCCCGCAGTGGGAGTGAGGCAGGCTGTCTGGTGTTACCGCACAGCAAGAGGGAGCACCCAGACGCTGCCGAGTAAATCCACGGCTTAGCTGACCGGACGGTGTCCTGGTCTTGTAGCCATGGCCAGAGACTCACTGTCTCAGTTCACATTGGCTTCTAATCAGCTATTTTACGGTAATGACTTTTAGTCATTTTCATTTCAGGCTTGGTTAGAAATAAAGTAACTTGTGATGAATTGCCACAGTAAGCGTCTGATTTTTCTTTCCCACAAGCTTGTGGTTACCATCAGATTCTAAGAAAAGTCTTTCCACTGCAGATTGGAATCATCTAAGCCACTTACACATATCCTTTTATTTATTAGCAATTCTGCTTGGCTAGCTAAAGGTAAAAAAACCTTTTTCTTGTGTTTCAGTCACATTTCTAGTTAACACTCGTTAACTGACTTAATGTATGTTACACATCATCAACCTGATTCACTACTGACATAAAACAGAAGCAATTCGTTAGTAACGGTCCCTTGCCAATTAGTGAACTAAATTACGTTTGAACAATTTTCTTCAAAGATTCTCCTCCTCCCCCCCGTGCATCATTTGGCAAGTCCCCTGAATACTTACAGTAATTACGTGCCTGCAGTGAAAGGAGACTGTTACCTCTTAAAGCAAAATAAATGAATATGTGATCTTTGTGTTAATATAACAATGAGTAATACAAAGAATCACAGACATCCTCCCTTTGATCTGCCAAAGATACAAACAGCAATTAAGATGACAGGCCGTTTTAAAAACCAGAATATTGGGAACGTTCTGTAAGGGGAAAGTGAATGTTTCTCAGGGCTTTCAGAAAATCAGTGAAGAAGGGGAACCCTTTCTTGTCCCTCATGACCACAGGCTTTTTAATAGACAAGATATGGATATCCTTACACCTGCCAAGCCGCAAACAGGTTGGCGGTGCTTCTGAAAACCGTTCCCTCTTTCTGGGATAGCATTTAACAAGAAGAGTGATATCTCTCTTTCAAACTGAAAGTCAAACTGAAGTCAAACGGAAAATGTTTAGCATTGTCTCAACCACATCCTTAAATATACTGTCCTTAACAAGAAAATAACCCCAGCCTCTGGTACTGCACACTAATCTTATGGACAGGTGTCAACATTCGGTTTTTACCTGACAGCTGAGGATTCTTTTGGGATTTCCACTGCGGCGTGTGCTCTAGGAAATTATCTAATCTGACTTTCGGTTCTGGAAGGAGAGCAGAAAGAAGAAACGAAACGTAACGCACGGGTAGGAGAAATGAAGATACTTTCACACTTTAAACAGGGGGGTTAGAGTTTGACATTGATGTCAGTGGAGCATGGAGTGGCCTCTACCCACGAGAGTAATGCAAAAATCATGTTGTAACACTGTCCACATGAGCTAGGCTATCGTTTTTTCCTCCAGTGAATTTCTGAATTGATACCAGTGAAACATCTTGGCTGTACCTTGCTATAAATGAGATTAGAAATCAGCTGGTATTTTTGACAAGTCTAATAATAAACCTTTACCCAAAGAACCGTTCCTTGAGTTTACCCTCTCAGGATCTCGGCTGGAACTTTAATTTTTGGACATTCTGCATTTTTCCTCTTTAGTCAGCAGGTAAAGTGCGTAGTCGTGGCTGCTGCAGCTGAGTGCCTGCGTTTGTCATGCCACAGGGCTGCCATTCTCGGGGGCCAAGAGCTCCGTGCCAGCAGCGTAATGTCACCCCAGTGGAATCCCACCCACGTGTGTTGCTGGGCAAAGTCTTTTTTGTTAATGGATGAGTAAAATTTCATCTGGCTTTTGTTGTCATCACGAGGTAAGTAAGAGGGATTTGCATCTGAGCTGGCACATTTTCTCTTGCCAGTTTCCAAGGCTAATTTCAGGCACTTTGGCACGGCTATCCTTCCTTTACACGGAGGCTGAAATTCCGAAGCCTCGCAGGAGTTTTCCATAGGAAACGCCGCCCTGGGTATCTGTGTGCCAGACGTGCTCGTACGGCATTTCCCCGAGCATCAATGACCTACTGTTCTAGCGTGGAATCGATCGGCCTTCCCGTGGCAAGTCCTAAATATCTTGCAGTGAGATTTGTCAGTTCTAGGCTAGAAAAAATAGCAATTAAGACACTCCAGTCATCAAACATCCTCTGGTTTGACGCGGTCTCGGTGGCCGTCTGGCCCAGCAGTCGCAGCCACAGCACCATTGCCCCCTTTGCTTGTGGCTCCCTGTGCCCCAGTCCTGGACATGGCCCCATCCCTCAGCAGACGGATGCAGCTCTGTGTTTAACCTGTGTTTAAGGAGGGGATCAAGCATCCTTTGGGGAGGTTTGTGGGCTGCTGCTGCTATTTACAAGGAAGCCCCCGCCGTGGGAGCAGGGGGCTGGGGTGGGCATGTGGGAAGCGCTGGTTTCTTTCGTAGGCATGCCATGATATATTCTGTTCGTATTTCTTTACAGGACGTGCAGTGAGGGGATGTTTATTCTGATGAAAGTCTAGGCTTGATAACAGGAAACCAAGTCCTTTGTGCAGTAAATTGACCTTGAATCACACACACGGCTTTTTTTTTTTTTTTTTTTTTTTCAGCAACAGAGGGTAAGACTGTCTAAAACACAGGAAAGTGATGTCTCTAGAAAACAGAGTGGTATTTGGAGTTGGCTAGAGCCTACCCAAGCCTCTGCCAGCCTTAGAACCGTGAATGTCATCGCGAGCAGGTGGCACATGCTCAGGGAGCCGCCAGGAGGGCGAGGGGGACAGTTGCTTTTTGTCCATGAATAGGTTTTCTTACAGGTTCAGGCTAACTAGGATAGTGAAGCTGTGTCCCCATAGATAAGGCACAGCTCAGGGACTGCCCAGAGGGGCATTCAGAGCTCCGTTAAACAAACCCCTTCCCCTCTTCCCCTCCTGAACAGTGCTGGCCGTGAAGGCAGGAGCCCCATCCCACGAGCCCTTGCAGAAGCTTCCCTTACAGATCTTTAATCTTGGATGTCTCCAGATGCTTCCCCAGCACTAATAAAGCAGCAGTATCAGTAAGAACTGGTGAAGGACCTCTGTGTACACGCAATAAAAAAGCTGTTTGTTGTTGTTGTTTTTTTCTCTCTGCTTTTCCGGTCAAGGCACCCGAGACCTTTGCTGAGCTCTGCTCACACATCTCCAGCTGGCCTCTGCCACAGCTCCCCCCGTTTATACGAGGCTGGATGTTGCTCAGCAATTAGCTGCTGTTAATCACTGCTGCTGGGCCACAAAATGGGCTTGGCAGGGCTTTGGTGGTTCCTAGCAGCGTGCCCTAAGCAGAGGCAGAGCCTGTGGGACAGGGCAGAGACCCCTGGCTTGGGCAATGACCTGCTCAGAGACTGGCTGCTGGTGGGGCAGGAGGCAGCTGGCACAAGCGAAACCTTCCCCGAAGCTGTCAGGGGGTTATTCCATTGTCGGGGGGTTATTCCATGGTGAAGGGCTTCTGAATCAGTGCAGACCTCAGACGTGTGGAAGATATTGGTAAGCGCAGCCGCTAGACAAAGCGTGGCAAGTATTTCCTTTGGCTTGTGGTTGTTTGGCTGTTACCTGGTTCCCCTGCGGAGGCAGTGGAATTATGCTGAGGTGAAAAAGGAAAGAATCGGGCCAGCCGCCCAACAGCATTTACTTTCTGTTCTCAAAGTATTGCACAGAGAAGCTTAACCTGGGGCTTTGGGGCAGGGATAGCCAAAACAACAAAAAAAATAAAACCAACCACACAAACTCAAAGTCTGATCATCTCTGTACGCGTTGGGTAAGGCCAGAAGGGATCGTCCGAGGATGCTCGCTGCTTGCGTCAAGTTTGGGGACGCTTCGTGTGCCTGAAAGCTTTGGGTGACTCGGGGACCTGACCCGCGGTCAGCCCGGTGCTTGTGCGGGGAGGGTTTGAGGGTGAGCAAAGGCCTGACATGGCCGTGTACGCGTTCAGCCTTCAAGGAGACGTCAGCCCGCGAGCGGACGCGCGGTGCTGGTGGCGTTGCGGATGGGCCATCACCCGCTTGCTTGCAGAAATCGCGGCGCTGGTTGGCTGGCCTGCTCCCTTTTTCCCAGGCTGCGTGAGAGCATCGCGAGCGCTGAGGTACTTGGCTACGGGAGGTTTTCTGCTCTGGAATTGGCAGCTGCTCACTCCGGAAGAGAATCAGCATATTTGGCTACTGATTGCAAAGGGAAAGGGGAAAAAGCATTATTTTTTTTTCATTTCACTTTTTAAGCTATCCAGTGGGAGACACTGTCTGTGTTCGGGTGACCCTCATTACTAAGGCATTGCTAAGGCTTCCCTCCTCTGCCCTTCTCTTAAAAGCAGAAAAGAAAAAAATATATATTCAGTTCTCAAAAACACGTATATTCTCCTTGGCCGGATTTGGAGCTGGCCGGTGCCAAGCGTCGAGTATCAGGCCTTACACAGCAGTATATTCAACGTCACGGCTCCATGAGTCAGGGTTTTCTGTCTGAAAAGCCTCCACGTCAAGAAGCCCGGGACAAAAATTCCCTCTAGCCCAGCAACAGAGCCTGCTGTGTAGGAAGCTCTGTTAGGAGAGAGAGTTCGATGTGCGAGTCAGATATTTCAGCCTGGGCACCCTTCCACGACGGACAAAGGGAGCACTCAGCGAGGCTCAATGAGGCCGCTCATGACTCAAGTGCTGCGATCATCACCCTGAGAGTGCCAGGCCTGAAACTGGAACCCAGGACTGGCAGGGCTGGGGGCCCTTTGGGGCTGCTGCGGGACCCGGGGGTGTCCCTGGCAGTGCTGGGTGCGCCGTGGTGGCACCAAGAGGTGCCGGTGGCACCAGGCTCTGCCCCAGCACACACCGCCTTTGGGCAGGCTTCGGGATTTTCCCTTGCAACCGGCGTTTTGTCCGCTTTCTGACAGTAATTTCATTGATCCGTCGGGATGTTTGAGCACCTTTATTTCCCCTGCGAAGAAGGAGAGACTTAAATTTAAACTGGAAGTGACCCTCTTGAGGTCACACTGCTCTGATGTGGCAGAGGTCTGGGCTCTTCAAGGAGCCGTCACCGGTGCTTATCTGGAGTTTCTGGCATTGCACGTAGCTCTGTTATGAATTTCCCCTGCTGGTCAGGAATACTCCAGGAGAGCCTTGCCTCTCAGTTTCACCTGCACCTCACTTGTGTGTCGCGGTGGCATTTGGCTTCTGCGAGAGGCCCCTGTAGCAGGATTTTGGCATCAGAGGGAGGCTGCGAGAGGCCCCTGTAGAAGGATGCCTCACTGCAGCTGTGCCAGAGCCCTTTCTGATGGAAATTGCACCCCGGTGTGAGGTGCTGGAGGGCTCTGGCTGAGGGCCAGCGCCCCTAAAGCCCCGTATCTGGCCAGTGCAGAGAGCTCAGCTCTTTGCTGGGATGATTCAGAGCAGAGAGAGATGACTCTTCTCAGTAGCTCTAAAGGAAACCTTTGGTCTCTGTTTCTGTATTACCTGTAGGAGACCTTTCCCAGCTCACACCAGTCTGTGAATGAGCTCATGTGAATCCCCATCCATGTCACACTGGGCTTTTGGACCCATGAAGCCCCCGTGTCCTTGTACAGAATGCCAAGGAGCTGTGCATGGGCAGATATTTTCCATCTATGCATTGAGGAGGCTTTGCACCTTCTGCTGGAGCATCTGGCATTGGTTACTGACCGGGGCAGAGCCTGGCTGCAGCGTCTAGGTCTGATCTGGCAATTCCTGCCGTCTTTTGATCTTAAATAAATAAATAAATAAAGGGTTAGCCACCACTTGCTGGTGCAACAGGGATGAAATTGTGCTGGCTTCAGTACTTCTGCAGCCTTCTGAATAACAAAGAGCCGCTTTCTTTGTGTTTGGTGATCCTGGAGATTAGAGCTGATCCCTATAAATCCCGCCGTGTGTACGGCATTCCCCAAGACGTGTGTCTGGGCCACCCTGCACCCGGCTGGCCTTGTGCAGCGCGTTCTGCCCACACCAGGGCTCCCCGGGGGGCTGAGCCTGGGGGCAGCAGAGCAGAGAGCGAGCAGCAGCACTTGGGAATCCTCCTGGGGACAGGGAGCTGCTGCAAAGCCCAGCGGAAAGGGGTGGTGGGGACCACTCCGGTGGCGGAGACCCCCAGATGAGCACTAGGGTCTTTGTGGGTGCTTTTGGTGATCATCGCCTGTTCCTCAGAAACTCGGTTTTCTGCTCAAAAAATACGATGCAGAATGAATTCAGGTGCTTTGGGAGCCTGGCAGCTCCTTGCAAGGCCCTGACCTGGGGGAAGGAGGAGGCCAGCCACGGCAGCTGCCCCACTGCCAGGAGCTGTGAGGGAGCCTGGGTGCCTTCCGAGGCAAATTCTTGAGCAAAGTGAGGGCGCAGCTTCCCCGTGGCTGGGGGCAAGGCAAGCCTGCTCAGGTGGGAAGTTCCTTCTCTGGGATCCACCTGGGGAAGAGAAGGGGAATTTGGGAACCACCAGGCTGCGGGGGACCCGCTCAGGGATGGGCAGAGCGGGCCCAGCCCTGCATCAGGTAGCAGCGCTTTCCCTGGCACGTCGGGAGCTCCGTGCCCTTGGGCTTCCTGGCTGGATGTTTGCACATAAACACGCACACGGCTTTGCAACAAGGGAGAAGGGTGCAGGATTTCCCCTTGCCCACATGCCCAAGCTGCTCTGCTTCCCGGTGTGCTCTGATCCGGGATCAAAGAGGAGAAGCTGCCCTGCTCTTCCCTTCCTCCTCCTGGTTCAGCACGGTGCCAGGATGGGGCTGCATGTCCTGGGCACTGTGCGATGTCCCTGCATTGAGGGTGGGCAGTGCTGAGCAGCCTCCTCACATTTTGCCAAGGGGGGGAGAAGGCAAACACAGGTGAGGGTCGAGAGGGAATGGCAGGATTTCATTCTGCACCTCCCTGCCACCCTGCCCCTCAGCCTTCCCCGCTTGCGGCTCAGCCCTGAGCTTTGTGCTCAGCCCCAAGCCCTGGGCTCCAGACGGGGAAACTAGATGTGCCAGCACGAGCTCGTGAGTGGCTCTGGACACCTCCCAGCTCAGCACAGCGCAGCAAGGGCTGCGGGCTGACCCCACGGGTGCACTGGCATCTGGCATCCACATGTCCCCGTGTGCTGGAGCTGCTCCCTACCCTTGGCACTGGGTGCTGGTATTTCGGTCCGGGACACGGCACCCGCATGCTGCCCCAGCGGCTTCGGTGCAGCGGAAGCGGCGGCTGGCAGCCTTGAGCTGCTGCTGGCAGCACTACGGGCAACCGCGTTTCCTTCCCCTCCAGCTCCCAGGAAGGGAAGCTGCAGCGCCTTTGCCCTCCGGTGCACCTTGGGGTGCCAGGGGGACACCGCTGGTCAGTGGTCCCCAGCAGGGCTGAACGCAGGGATTGTGCTCGGAGAGGTGAAATGGGCTGAGCGCCGTGAGCCGCGGGACTGTGCACCAAGTGGGACTGGGGGGGGAGAGGGAGTACCTCAGGTTACTTTTTGGAAAAAACGTTGATATTTCTAGGGAACTGCCCTGCCTGCGTTTTCTGCCCAGCTGGCTCCTTCCTCCCCTGTGGTGATGAAAAGATGTTTTTCAACCCAAAGTGACTTGGCTCCCCAGCCCCTCTCTGTGAGCCTTGTGACACTGCCTGTAGCGGAGGCAGTGGTGAGCGGTGCTCAGTACTTTCCCACAATAGTTTGGACACTGCTGTAAGGAAGCCAAAACAGCCTTCCGGCTCCAGAAGGGATTTAGCCCAGCAAACCCGTTCTGCAGCCTGAGCTCAACCCCTCACGCTGGACGTGTCACCTCCCAGCGAACAGGGCTGCAAATCCCAGCCAGGAGGTGGAAGAAAGTCAGGGTAATTAGGGACCATTGCCCGGAGATGCCGGGGAAGAGCGGCATGGAGCCCGCCCTGCATCCCAATCCTGCCTCTTCCTTTCGCACGCAGCAATCCTGGCGCATCCCCAGCCTGGAAAACCTCCCCTGAACCTCTCCTGCTGCAGAAGCCCAGGGTTTTCTTGTCTCACCTGCTGCTGGCAGATTGCTGCCTGTGCAGCCGTGTGCTCCCAGACCAACCTTTTCCAGGCTAAGTAATCGCTGGGCTCTTCCATCCCTTCCCTGTCTGGGTCAGGGCTTTGGTGACACGTTCAGGTCATCCCTGTGCCCTGCCAGCCACAGCCCCATCCTCTGCCAGCTCGTGCTCAGCCCCAAACCCCACATCATTTTGCTTTCCCCCATCCAGCTCAGACCCATGGCATCGTGCCGTGCCCTGTGTCACCAGCCCGGCTGGTCCTGCTGACCACCGGTGGCCCAGTGGCCACCTCCAGCTGGAAGCCACTGGCCCCGTACCCCTCTGGACACTGCCGGCAGCTCTCCTCCCCGCGAGCTCCTGCGCCGCACTCGCATCCAGGCAGCTGGAGGAAATCAGCGATGGTTGGAGACAATCTGGGCAAAGGCAGGGGAAAAATCCTGGGAGCTGGCAAGTTCCTACGCAAGTTTCCATGAGAAATCCAGCGTGGCCATCGCCGGCCCGCGTCTGTGCTGGAAGCCTCCCAGCCCTCTCCCGGGGTCAGCGGCGCTGCCAATGCCCACCCAGCTCTCCGCTGCCTCCCAGCCAAGCCTGGTCCCGTGCCTGCTGCGCCGGCGGCTCCACGAGCCCCTTCTCCAAAAGGGACGTTTCCCAGGCGCCCAGGGAGCCGACTGCCTTTTGTTGCTCCTGTGACATATTTATTGCTATCGGTATATTCTTTAATTTCCTTTGTTTCAGAATATCTGACGGAGCAATTAAGAAGGCCTGAAGGGAAGCGTGTGTGCTCGGTCATCAGCCCTGCGGTTGCTGTCTGTCTGGAAGCGGCGCTGGAGCTGGGCTTGGGGAACAGCTGCCAGGCTTCCAGCCTTGTTTTCCTTTCCTAAGAGGTTAGCTGAGAGCCCAATGTGAACAGACACCCGTACACGCCCAGAAACACCGCCACACACACGGAGCCACACGCACACATACATAAACACGCACATAAACACAGATGCAGGCCGACGTGCAGAGACATAAACACACCCGGACACAAAACTGTCCCAAACACGCGGGGGGCATTGCCGTGAGGATGCCGGAGCAGCGGCGTGCGTGGTCCCGCAGCGGTGCAGACCCTGGCGGAGCTGCACAAGCTCCCCTTGCTCTTGGTGGGTTGTGCAGCAGCCGGACAGTGCTGCAGGCAGCACGGAGCCTGGTGGCTTCTTCTGCCCCAGGGCAACGGGGCAGGTTCCTCTTGCTGAACATCCACGACCCTTCTTGGGGAAGAGCCCGGTCACAGTAGCTACAAAGAGGCACAGCTGGGGTTTGTTTCCTCCCAGGCTTGGCCCTGGTGTGAGCATGCGAGGATGTGAGCGAGGATGCTCCCAGGACTGCAGCTCCCATCAGTTCCAGGGCTGCGCTGCTCTTCCCCACCCCACTGGCACCAGGAGCCAGGCTGGTCCCCTCCTCCTGCGCATGCAGGGGTAGCCAAAAGCTTTTATATTTATTGTGGCAGGGTTAGTAAAGGAGGGAGCTCATTGCTTTGCCCCAGGAGGTGGTAAATCCTGGTCCTTGAGGGGCACCACCCCAGCTACCCTGACCCCTGGGGAGTGGCGGTGCCAGGGCACTGGGCATGGGGAGAGGCCACCCACGGGCACCAAAAGCAGAGCCCAGGGTTTTGGCAGTGCCACCATGGGGTAATTGCTGCTCACCCACAGAAAGGCCTGTCCCGGAGCCCTGCAGGCATCCTCTGAGCTGCTGAGGGGCTGGGACGGGAAGTCGCCCACCTGGGAAGCGCCGGGCCAGGAGGAAGGGAGCACAAGTGCAGACATCCCTCCAGGAGCTGCAGGATGACTCAGGTGTGCCGCTCCCGACAGCTTCGTGCCTCACAGGGAGCCTGGGTGCAGAGGAGGAGACTCTTGGATGGCTAGTCAAGACTGGTCCCCGCCACAGCTTCCCCACTTCCAAGGGGGCTCACTGGGGCTTCTGCCTTCCCAAGGCGTGTAGGAGTTTCCTACCTGTGCAGCCTCGGGCCATCAGTGGCTTCTGGTTGGCAGCCATATGCACCACGATTGCGCACACACCTTGTTTTCTTAGGAAATGAGGCTCAAAGAGACAGCCACAGGGGAAAAGGGAGCGTGACCCGCATCTGGTAGCACTGGGCACGTATTTCGCTTTGTTGCAAGAAGTTAATGTGTCTGCTAAACCCTGAAAAGTGTCCCTGGGGGATGCTTGGCACCCATGCGGCAAGCTTAGCACAGTTGAGGGAGGTGCAGTCAAGGGAGGGGTCCCAGTGGTGGGATCCTCCTTAGGTCTATGTGATGTGGTGGAGGTGCTGAGCTAGGTGCTATAGCTGCTATAGCTGCTATAGGTGCTATAGTGTCAGGCACCCCCAGTTTTGGCTCAGAGCATTTCCTTCTCTCCCCGCTGTGCCACGGGGCTGGATGTGCTGCTGCTGCCCAGGGTCAGAGACCTCAGGGAGAGCAAAGAGCAGGTGGAAACACTCATGCAGGGCGCATTTGTTCCTAATCACGATGGTTCTCTCCTGCCACCTCCCCTGAACATAGAAATCTCCGCTTTCCATTTTCTCTGCTTCTTCGGGCATCTCCGCCTCCCTCGCTAATTTTCTGACTTATTCTCTTTGGAGAATAATGCAAACAGTGGAGTAGTGGGAAAAATGACCGCGGGGGCTTGTCTTCCCGCAGATGAGCAGCCAGAGATGTCACAACCCCCTTGGCTCCCGGGCCTGGGACCACAAGTCACAGCGGTGGGACGGGCACAGTGACTTCGGCAGCTTGTGCCCGCTCGTGGTCCTTCCCCACCATCCCCATGTCCTGGAGGGGTCTCCAGGTGATGCCTGCTCCTATGGGGGCATGCTCAGGGCTTAGATCCCACCCGATTGCCCTTGGCAAACTCCGCAGGTCCCGTTGAGCCCTGATTTTTCCCCTCCTGGGCTTGGGCTAAAACCGAAATGCCTCTATTAAGCAGTTGCACCTCAACCAGCTTCAGGCCTGCAGCTTCTGCTGCAAGGGGAGATAAATTCATGTCAGACAAGGTCACTGCTGGTGGGGATGGAAGGAGACGGGGTGCTCGTTCCCCTTCCAACACCTCTTGCTTGGGCATCCACATGCACAGCCTCTTATCGGGGTACGATCGGGCTCGGGTGCCAAGTGCCTTATCAAGGCTCGTGCATTGGTGGCAAGAGAACCCGAGGCTGGGGAATTTTCCCCGCGTCCTGTTTGCGTGTGGAGATAACCCCATTCATCAGATACCTGCTCCGGGCTGCACACCCCGATAGTGGCACCGCTGCTGCTGCCCAGCGAGGCAGCTCATCCTGTCCTCGACGGGGTGGGGGTGACGGAGGGTGGCTGGAGACTGGTCCCCGGCGCCCCGGCCCCAGGGGGCCACAAGGAGTGTCCTCTCCAGCAGCTTGATCCCGATCCAAGCCCGCTCGCGGCAAGACTAAACACTTGCTTAGCAAAGCTGCCGACGAGGGTCTCGGGGGACTGCGGGAATGTGTCATCCAGGACACAGCTCCCGGGCCAGCGTGAGCTCCGGCAGTGTCGCACAGTGAGCGGTTTTGCCGGGGGGTCCGGATCCAGCCCCCGCCCTCCCCACTGCGCCGCCGGCTCGCGCCAAGTCCCCCGCAGGGCACGGAGGAGCCGGGCTCTGCGAAAGACGCGGCGTTCATCTCGCCTCCAGCCCATTGTCTTGTTTATTTGTTACGGTTGGTCTTCAATTAGGAGCTCGGGCCGCTCGTTCAGGGCAAGGGCTGTTTCTTCCCATGTGAGCGTGCGGTTCCTGCGCCGCCGCGCTGTGATGTGGTCGGGGGCCCGCAGGAGCATCTGCTATTGCAGTAACAGTGCCCGGGGACGAATGCGTTTCAGATGGGCTCAGCTCTGTGCTTTCCGTGCTCGGGCCAGCGGCCAGCTGGGGATGGTGAGAAAGAGCCTCTGGCCAGCCCCATGGACGCGATGTTCCCCTCCGCGGGGACCAGCCTGGGGTTCTGGTCCCATAAAGAGGCCGGGCATGGCGGGGAGCTGCTGTGGGCAGTGCAAGCCTCCCAGTGTGGTGTTCCCCAAAAAACAACCCTTGGGGGTACCTCAGGGGTGGAGAAGTGGCCTTGTGCTCCAGTGGGTCCATCCCCAGCATTGGGGTGATGGATGCAGGGGATCGTGGGCTGCTCCACAAGGATACCCAAGTGGTACCCGGGCTTGCAGTCCGTGGGGTCGCCTGCCTCAGGATGCTGATGGTGTTTCGTGCCCCGAGGAAGCAGCACGGGCACCGTGGCCTCTCGCAGGACCCTGTTACCGCACCTGCAGCAAGTCCAGTCTGGCTGGTGGCCTGGGGCAGTGGTGTGGACCCGTCCGGCTGGGTTACGCGGGGAGTGAGTTAGCACATGATGCGCGCCGCGGGGCCAAGGGCTGAGGTCAGTCAGTCACACCCAGGCAGCGGCACTGACTTCACCGCGGGCAGGAGCAGCTCCTCACGTACCGCGCTCCCCCAGGGCAGCGCTGCCTTGCGGCTCGGGGACTGCTCGCTGATGGTCAGACCGCTCCGTTATCGGGGTGAAGGCGCTGCTCTCATGACAGCAAACTGGCTCCTCGGAGCTTCCCCCACCCCCCATCACCTCCCCCCCCCCTCCTTGGCTTTTATCCCAGCCAAAATAGTTTCTCCAGTCCCATATCCAAAAGGGAACCGCTAATCAGGTCCCGATGGTCCTGCCGTGCCGGTTCGCCCCGGTGCTTGCAGGCCCTGCGTCCCGTCCCGCTCGTGGGGCTGGCCAGCTTCCCCCGAACGCCAGCTGGGTGGGATCGGAGGCTGGCTGATGTCAGCGCGAGCCCGTCCATCTCCCCGGGGTCTGGGACGGCCGCGGAGCGCGGGGCGATGTGTCCTAGCCAGTGTGATGGCACGAGCTGGGGGCCGCCTTCGGCCCCGGTCCAAAAGCCCTGGGAGGAGGCGAGGGATGGGGATTTTTGCAGTTTTGGGTCTGTCACAAGCCTGTCTGCACTTCAGAGGTAGCCATGCTTCCAGGGAAGGAATGGTTAATCCCCGCCCGCCGCTAATGATCCTTAACTGGGAATGACCCGACACCAGGGAGAAGTGAACCCATTGTCCTCGCCTGCATTTGACTGTCTTCCAGGGAGACTCATGAAACGCAGAGCCCGGGCGTGAGTTCCCAATTTGTGTCAGGAGGCTCTGATTTATTGTATTTATTTATTTTTGCCATCTGGTTGAGGAGGGACGTTGAACGCAAGCGTGAGAAATCCAGATGTGCACAGCTCCTCGCCGCCGCGCTCGCTCACCGAGACCTCGTCCCCGAGCGTGTGGCGCTTCCCAGCTCCCGGCCCCGCAGCCCTGGTCCCGAGCCCTGACCCTTGAGCACGTGGGGACAGGGTGGTGACACCCCCGGGCACCTGCTGCACCCCCGGCGGGGCTGAGCCGTGAATAAGGACATGGCAAGCAGGGCGAGCATCCCACCGCAGCGGTGATGGAGCCTGGATGTCCAGCCTGGGGCTGGGGTGGCGAGACCTTGGCTGCACCCTGACCCGGTGCCAATAGCCATGGGGATGCCCAGGTGTCCCCAGACACACAGTGGCCCTTGCAGCCATCGTGGTGCCAGCATGTGCTGTGGGACCTGGCCCTGTCGTGTGGTGCCCATCCCAAAGGGATGGAGTTCTCGCTCTGTGCCCTGCCCCATCCCTGCTTTTTGGGGGGGTTGGAAGTTTTCTGATGATGAATTTTCCCATGGAAATGGGCTGGGTGCCATCCCGGGCACCCTCTGCGGTGGTGACAGCAGGGTTCCAGGGGACACCCGAGTCCCCTGCCTGGTGGCAGGATGGGGGTGGCAGATGACAGCCACAGTGTGCCCGTGGGGACCTCTGGGGATGCCGGTGATGTTCTGGGGCTCAACGCCACGCCAGGGCTGCAGCCGGGCAGAGCAACCCAGCGGGGCAGAGCAAGAGGGCTTTTCTGGGGGCTTTTCAATTTTGATGATTATTTTTTTGTCGGGGCTCCTCCGAGACACGAGAGATGATCACACAGGATCTTAGCTCATCCGCTCTCTGTCTCATGCCTGGGAGGTTTGGCGGGAGGCCCGAGGGCTCCGGAGGAGGAGGAAAATTTCATCATCCCGCTCCAACGTCTCCTGTATAATCAGCCCCTTGTTAACCGGTGCGGCCCCATGCGAGAGGACCGGCACACTGCTGGATCGTTAGGTGGTCTTGGCCTGGGCGAAGCTTTTCGGAGCCTCTCCCAGGGCTGCCTGGGAGACTTGGAGGCGGCTGTAGTTTTACCCGACCCCCCGCCCCCCACAGGCTTGTTGCCTTCCCTCGCCTCTTCTCGCTGGGTTTTGGCATTTTCCAGTACCCCTGGGTCCGTCCGTGCAGCATCTTTGGCACAGCCAGCACGCACTGAGCACACTGCAGGGCTCCCTGCTCCGCTTGCATGCATCCTCCCAGTGCTTGGCAGCTTCAGGGAGCCTCAAAATTAAAACTGAAGCACCCCTGGGGGAAAATCTCTTAGTGCTAGGGCAGTAGTGGCAGCCAAAAAAGCAGCCGTCCCAAAGGAGATGGGGAGGGAAACAGGAGTAAGGGGGCAGCGGATGGTGACCCCCAGCCCTCGGCGGTGCTCGGGGGTCTCTGGGGCAGCCCTGAGGGCATTTTGGGGGAAAATTGGAGCCGCAGCGGTGTTTGATGAGGCATTAAGCAAACAGGAGCAGAAGACAATCTGTTTCTTTTGTTTTATTTAAAAAAGAAAAGGATAAAGTATAAAAAAATAAATATTTAAATAAAATTCTATATATATATTACCACAAATCTTATTAATTAATATTAATATTATTAAAAGTCAGGTCCGAGCGCTCGGCGCACGCAAGGTTTTCCACCGTGCCAATAAATACCCTTGGCAGCCCGGCCCCGGGGTCCGTTCCTGCGTCCCCACGCCAGCCCCAAAACCCCATCCGTGAAAACCCAGCCCCAGGCCAGGCCGTCACTACATTCAGAGGCACCCAAAGCCCTTCCTGTGAGAGCAGTGCTTCCCCAAAGCAGTGGGATGTTCCCCGGTGTCGTGGCCACCGGCTCCCTCCCCGGCGGGTGGCCTCATCCCAGGTGGCAGGACCCAGACCTGGCCACCGCAGTGCCCCCAGTTCGGCCCCATTTTGGGGGGATCTGGCCCCAAAACATGGGGTGGGAGCACATCCCCATGGCTCTGACAGCTGCAGGGGGTGCGAGCTCTGCACTCCCCAACCCCAGTCCCTTTCTCCATGGAAGCGGGGGCTTTCGGTCAGCCCTGGAGGCCACTGGCACTACTGAGTCGCTTTTTCTCCATTTTTCACAAAATTTGCTAGGCACTGCAAGCCAAGGGGCTGAATGCCCTGTTTCCCTGTGGTGCTGCAGAGGGGATGCTGGGGCACAGGGGACGCCGGGGCGCAGGGGACAGAGTCCGGCCCCACTGGCCCATGCTGTGCCTGCTCCCTCCTGCAGCCCTCGGGTGGACAGGAAGGTCTGCGGTTCTGCTCCGTGAGGGAAGTGCTGCCGCAAAGGGGCAAATAAATTAAAGTACAGAGGGTGCCTGGGGACAGCACAGCATCAGCAGGAGGTAATAAATAGGAAGGCGAGAGGTGAGGAGCAGGCAGTTCTCGGGGTCTTGCTGTGCCGTGCTGTGAAATGGGCACAAGGCAGTGCGGGGAGGTGTCCTCCGTTGTCCTCAGCTTCGCGGGGGCAAGAGGAGCCGGGTCTGGGGCTCACGCGGGGCTGAGGTGAGGTAGCAGGATGCGAGCCGCCTGGGCGATGACCTGCACGTACTTCCTGAGCACCTGGCAGCCCTGCTGCTTCTTCTTGAAGGTGCTTTTGCCCTTGCTGCTCTCCCCGTAGCTCACGTCCACCTGGAAGACGTTGTAGTTCTTGCAGAGGAGGCAGGTGAGGTTGGAGATGAGGCCCCGCGTGGTTTTGGTGGTGTTGTGGAGCCGGTCGAGGAGCTCCTTGGCGGTGGGGTTGAGCTCCTCCTGGTCACGTGTGATGTTCCCCAGCGAGGCGTTGAGGAAGGCGAAGAGCTTGTACATGGCCACCATCACCTCCTTCTTCTCGCTCGTCCGGTTGACGTGGAAGGCCGGGAAGAAGATGCCGCTGGGGTTGCAGAGCTTGTCGCTCTCGCTGCTGAACGGCTCGCCCTGGCACTTCAGCTGGGGGGAGAGGCGAGCGTCACCCCAGGGGCCCAGCTGCCCTCACGCCTCCCCACAGCCCCTCCTGTCCCCCAAGGCCACCAGCTCGCGCCGCAGCTCGGCCACCCCACTGTCTCCCCCCCCAGCTCCGTCCCCACTCATGTCACTTACATAGAGGCTGAAGAGGTCCTGGGCGGTGGCGTTGAGCAGCGCGACCTGCTTGCGGGTCTGCTCGTGGACGTTGGTGCGGCACAGGCTGTTCCCGGGGCAGCCGGGGCCGTTCACCAGCAGCGCCCGGCCAGCCACCGGCCTCCTCTGCAGCAGGAGCAGGGCCACGAAGGGCACGACGCCTGTGCGGGGACAGAGGCGACATCAGCGACCCCGTGGGACCCCCCCCAGCACCGGCCCCACGAGGCGAGGGTCTCCCCGCTTCACCGCCCCCTCGCCCCTCACCTGCCCCCCGGCCGGGGCTCCCCCGCCTCCCGTCCCCGCGGGGCGCCCCGTGGCATTCCCACATTTCGCAACCGGCCCCGGTGACGACCTGTGGGGTTTAATCAAATATGCAAAGTGATTTCCTCCCCGTTATCCTCCGCTGCTGCTGGAGCGAGGCCCCACCCCGGCCCCGGCTGACTCAGCAGGGGCTCCCGCAAGGAAACCTGCCTCGGGGCTGGCCTCCGGCCCCCCCGGCCCCCGCGCTGCCTCAGTTTCCCCGTCTGTGAAGTGGGCGCAGCCATGGCGGGGAGTGGCCGCGCAGCTGCCGGAGCCGCCAGCCAGGAAACCCCTGGATGAGGAACAACGAGCGCTTGAGCTTCTGGGTCATCCCAGCAGGGTGACAGCAGGGTGCTGCGGCCCCCTCGGCACCCCCAAAGCGGGTGTCCCCTGTGCCGGGAGGACAAGCCAAGCTGGGTGCCATCCGGGATGGGTGTCCCCAGCCCTGGCACTGAGCTCGGTGTCACCCGTCCCCAGCTCCTGGGGACAGGGTGTCCAGGGGTCCCCGCCACGCTCCGACCTGCGCCCCAAGGACTGGGTCCCACGTGGTGCCCTGGGGCTGCTGCCGAGCAAAGTCCCCGGGCTCTGACAAGCGCCGAAGCTGTCCGCACTTGTAAGAGCCTCCGCGTTGCCGCAGGTCCCAGGTAATACAATAATCGCTTTATTTACCCTCCTGCAGCTACACCCGTGCCCAGATGGGAAAGGACTTACCTGGGCGTGTCGCAATCCCCGGCCCGACGCTGCTCCCATCCCACGCACCGTGGGGAGGAAGGGGACCGAGCCCCCAAAGGGCCAGCGACGGCCCCGTTCCCCCCGGCATGCCCCCCAAGCCCGCTTTCCTCCTTGTGCCCATTTCACAGGCGGGCAGAGCGAGGCCGGGTGCACGTGTGCGGGGCCCCGGGGCTGGCGCTGCCCCGGCCAGCGCGGAGCCGCACGCTCCCGAGCCCTCCCGCACTTGGCAGCTTCCCCAGCCCTCCCTCGCTCCCAATTAAGCAGCGGACCCAGAAGGAGGAAAAGCAAGGGAAAAAAAAAAAAAAAAAAAAGCAAAAAAAAAAAAAGCAAGATTTCCCCCCCACACACCCCAGCGCTTTTTGGAATTATTTAGAGTTATATAAGTGGCCAGATGTTGGCCGAAAAGCGCCAGAAAGGCATTTCGCTCCCCGCTGCCAATTCCCAGAGATGCTAACCCCGGGGAAAGCGGCGCGTCGGGAGGGCTGCGGGCTTCGCAGCGCGGCGCATGTTTGTTTGCTTGGACATCACCGAAATCAGAAAGGGGTGGGGAAGGGGAGAGGAGAAGGGGGAGAGGAGGAGGGGAGAGGTTTGCCAAGGATGGTTTCTTGTTGTTGGCTTTTTTTTTTTTTTTTTTTTTTTTTTACCTGCTGGAATGAACTTCATTGTGAGCTGTGTCCCGGGAGCAACTTAATAGAGATTGGTGTTGGCAGAGGACGTTTTCAGAAATTCATGTTCATACTGGGGGACTTCTCTGGGTTTATATACCGGTCCTCCAGTGAGCCTGTGTTGTAAGAAAGGGGCGCGGGGCCCCCCAGGGGGGGAGAAAGAGAGACTATCATTAGTCTATTGAAACTACATCAGGAAGTAAAGGGCTTTGGAAATCGTGAATGATTCTTAGAAATAAACTTCTGATAAGTTGATGTCACCGGGATTGCGGTTTTTTTTCACGCACGGGCTGAGGAGGAGGGGGATTACGGGGGGGGGGGGGGGGGGGGGGGGG
>CM021779.1:5026129-5051799 GCA_011076525.1 Nettapus auritus | reverse complement strand
TGCGCTGTAACCGGGCGGAGGGGGAGCTCCAGCAACGCGGCCGGGCGCTTCCCCGCAGCCGCTTCTTCAGGGGAAAAGGGGTTTTGAAAAGGGGGGGACTGAGGTTTTTGCAGAACTCCCGCCTGCAGGAATCGCAGGGAGGGAGAAGCTGCTTGGGCTCCATTTTGTGCGCGGAAAGCGGAGCCCGGGGAGGCCGTGGGATAGAGCACGGGTGGGGCCATGGGAGCCGTGACACTGGGAGGGGACTGAAGGCTCGGTGCCGGAAAGGGATGGCCGTGAGGAGCTCACCCTCAAAGCAGACACCCAAGAAGCCCCCGCACCCTGGCCAGGGCTGGAGATGGCCTCTATGGGTGTCACGAACGCGGGCAGGTCTCAGCATCCCTCATTTGCACTTCAAACAGCCCAGCCTTGGCTTGCCGTGGGGCAGGGTGAAGCAGTAGGGCTGGCTGGGGCAGTGAGTCACTGCCTTCGGCCCTGGCTGTCCCCACAGTGTCCCTGGCAGGGACAGTGCTGCCACCACCCAGCACCAGCCCAGACCACTGGGAGGACAAGGGCTGCCCCTGGGTTGCTGCCACGTGGCGGGAGGCACAAGAGGAGCCAGCCTCTTGTACAGGGGAGGCTGCAGGAGGAAGGTTCATGGCCGCTGCTCTGGCTCAATAAAGGATGCCACCTTTGGCTCGGGAGCCACAGACACCACTGGAGTTGAGAAGAGCTTGGGATGACTAAGTCCCCCCCAAGACTGCAGCCTGCATTGCACAGCTAGGGTGAGCAAGAGGTGAGAGGTGAGTAGAGGAGTACCTGGCCACCCACCTGGGTCCCTGTCACCTCTCATAGCACCCAAGGGTGATGGGAAAATGCATGGGGGAGCTAGTGCCGCACACTCAGGGAGCCACACACGCTGCGCCTTTACACAATCCTGCTTTATTTTCCCTTTGTACAAAACCATTTTTTCCCCGCTTTATTTTACAAAGCTACCCCCGGCCCTTGGTGAGGGCAGGGGGAAGAGAGGGGACCCCGCAGCAGGGAGCGCCCGGCCGCTCGCGCCCTATCTCACCTCTGCCGTGGGGTGGGTGACAAGGGGGGGACCCCGGCATGGGGCTTGCGAGGGTCATGGTCTGGCATCAATTCCCGCCGCCTCTGGTGCATCCCGCCTGCAGTTCCCAACCTTGGCCCCCGTCCTGCAACGGTTACTGCCACGGAGGAATAATAAATAGGCTCAGTGAATAGGTAAATTCAGTACTACATATTGGGCTACACTTTGATACATCCTCACTAGATAAAGAGGAGGGGGGCAGCAGCTGCCCCCGGCTCCTCACGTACCCCCAGTCCCGCTGCGCCAGGCGCAAGCACTGGGGAACTGGGTCTGGGTCTGCCCCGCCAGCACAGGTGGGCAGGGGAAGCCCGGGGGCGGCGGGAGGGACACTGGGGACGTGGGTCAAGGGGCTGGGGGACAAGGAGCAGGACCCGAGGGGCAGCCTGGCCCCCCAGCCGCAGCGAGGGAGCGCAGGTGGCTCAGCCACCCCGTGCCAGGGCTCCCACCGCTCATGGTGCCAGCACCCTGCTGGGGTGGGGACAATGCAGGCACCCAGCGTGTGCTGGACACGTCCCCTTTTGTCACTGCACTCGGTCGAGCTCCCGCAGATGCCCCCCCCCCAACCCTGGGACCCCAGCTTCACGCCCACCCTAAGCGGGCACCCGCATGTGGCATCCCCAGGGTGCTGCAGCGGCCAGCCCATCCCTGCAGGGCAGCGGCCGCATCCTGATCCCTCCAGCCCCAAGTCCCCACCGCCAGGCGCCGCGGGGGTCCCCTCCCGCCCTCGGCCACAGAGGGAGCAGCGTCCTCGAGCCCGGGTCCGCGCACAGCCCAGCTGAGCCCGGCTGCCCGGGCGCAGCGCGGCGTCGGCCCTACAAGTACGTGTCCTCGCTCTCCCGGGAGCACAGGCTCTCCTTGGACTGGTGGTGGGGGGACACCTGGGGGTGCAGCAGCTCGCGGGCAGCGCCGGGCGCCCCGTTGCCCTCAGCTCCGGGGCCGTTGGCGGGGCTGCCCGAGCTCTTCTCTCGGTTTTTCTCCTTGCTCTTGCGGGCCTTGGGCACCGGGGCGGGCCCAGGGGGCACGATGATGGAGGGCACAGGCTCCAGCGCCTTGCGGGTAGGGGGCTCGGCCTCGCTGATGGCCTTGGCGCCGTGCAGGCGCGGGGGGGACTTGCACTGCAGCTCCCCGTGCGTCTCCCGCCACTTCTTCAGCTGGATCAGGTGCTCCCGCTCGATCTGCCGCTCTGTCACCGGCAGCTCGATGACCTGCAGGGGACAGACTTGTGCCACCTATATCCACCCCACAGTGCCACCCGGGACAGGGGTAGCCCCAAAACCAGGTCCTGCCAGGGACTGTTCCAGTTCCAGGCGAGCTCTGCCTGACAAGGGGCAGCCCCATGCGCTACGCCCCCCAGACCCTCACCTCCTGCACGAGGAAGGTCTCCTGCATGATCTTGGGGCTGAGGGCCCTCAGCCGCTCCATGGTCTCGTACTGGCCCTGGCAAGACTTGAGCTTGTCCGAGGAGCCCAGGGTGTGTTTGAGCAGCACCAGGCCCACCCGGAAGATGATTTTCACCCCTGGAAGCGGAGAGGTGAGGCAGCAAGCGGCAGGCAGCACAGGGTGAGGTAGCACACGACCACCACATCCCTCTGGTGGTCCCCATGCCCTCTTCTTCCCCAGGAACCCCCCCCCCCAGGCCTGATGCCGACCACAACACAACTCAGCTCAGCCCCAAGCTGTGCCGGTGTTGCTGCCAATGCAAAGGGGCACTTGTACGTGCTCCCCTTCATCCCACCCAGCACCAGGGTGGGATCCTGACACCTCTCCAGGCCCCTTTGCCTGGGATGGGCACCGTGGAGCCCTGTAAGAGCTGTTCACCCACTCCAGGCTAGGGCCACCAGCACTGCTGTCACCCAGCACGTAGGGCAGCATGTGCCGGGCCTGCCAGCAGTCAGGGCACACACGAGGATAAACGTTGGCATTTGGGACACACTGCCCACTGCAAACTTTGCACGAGCACTGACACCAACATGCCCTCTGGCTCCCCACTAACCTCCCGATAGTCTCCACCCCACAAACTTCTGCTCCACTCTTCCTGACACAGCCCCAAGCGCCTTCCTCGTGCCAAGGGGGCTGCCAGCCACCCACGGAGGCTGGCCCACGCCGCAGCCTCCAGGAGGAGGCCCCTACCTTCGCAGAAGAACATGTCCCAGACGCGCAGCACAGAGCTCCAGGGCAGCGTGCGAGAGAAGGCGCACATGAACCACTCCGTCATGTAGAGGATGGGGTCGATCTTCTGCTTGCTCAGGTGCTTGTAGGCCACGGGCGAGACCTTGTGCAGCAGCGAGAAGAGGATCTGCCCGTCCAGCTGAATGGCCTCCTGCGGGGACAGCATCAGCAGGGACCTCCCTGGCCAGCGCGTTAACCCCAGTCCTTGGCTCAGCCCCAGGATCAGCTCCTCAGTGTCTGGCCCCAGCCCACCAGGGCAGCCCCAGGCCCACCTGTGGGATCCGTGCCACATATACTATGGCAGCAAAACTGCACCGAGCCCCCATCCCTCACTGCTGGATGCTCCTGGGGGTCCTGGCATCATGCAAAGACTGTGGGGACACCCAGGCTGCCCCAAGCAGCCCTTCTTTCCCCATGGAAGGAGCTGGGGGAGCTCTCGGCCCCTTGGAGGAGCATCATGGCTCTTCACTCACCAGCTTCTCACTGTAGTAGCCGGGGAGGTACTTCTCGCAGATCTGCACCAGGCACCAGAACGCTTGCTGTAAGCCAAAGGACAGTGGGTCAGTGCCCGGGTGCCCACAGGGGACAGCCCTGCAGCCCCACCTGGACCAAGGGAGTGGGCAGAGCGCACCTGGGGCTGAGATTTGGGGCAAACCGGTGCCGTGAGCCGAGCACCTGCCCGCCAGCACCACCCCGCTCCCTTCGCTGCTCCCCGCTCCTACCTCGGCCGGCATGTGCATGAGCAGGACCGCAGCGATGGGGGCCTGGGCCTGGCAGTAGCCCTCCTCCGGGCGGTACAGCGTGTAGGCCTTCAGCACCCGAAACAGGTCCTGCTGCCTGCGGAGACAACGCGGGGAGAGAGAGGTGGAGAGCGGGCTCATCGCTCTTCTCCCGCGAGTCAGTCCCTGGCCAGGATCCCTCTTCACCACAACCCCAGGCTACGGGGCACAAACCCCAGGGCACAGCCCCAAGGGGAGCCCAGCAGCAACCAAGGAGCTGACGTGTTGCTCCTCCACTTACCCATGGCCTCCGCGCGAGACAAACATCTCGTGGAAGGGGAACTGCCGATGGAGATCCCGCTCGATCACGTCCAGCCACTTTGGCTCCCCCGGGAGGAGATCCAGCTCCTGGGAAGGAGAGGGTCAGGGTGAGCAGCACCAGCCAAGCACCAGTCCCCATGGCACGCAGCGAGCCCGGGGGAGCCCAGGGCGATGTGCCCCCAGCCCGCACTGCCCGGCACAAACTCACGTCAAACTTGCCGATGTTCTGCTCCAGCTTGACCTTGCTGCCGGAGAGGTACTGCCAGGCTCGGCCCCGCAGCGAGGGCGGGATCCCCTTCTGGCACCGCAGCCGGATCTGCAGGGGGGACAAAGCCCTCAGGGGATGTCACGGAGCACCGAGGCCAGGCCCAGCACTGCAGCAGCAGCACAACCTCCCCGTACAAGGGGACATGTCCTCATGCCACCAGGGACAGGGTGCCCCTCGACAGACCTACGGGATGGCACGTGGAGCTGCAGTTAGAGACACTGGGGGTCACGGGAGGGGAGCTGAGGGGCTGTGCCAGGCAGGCTGGGGTCTGCTCAGCCCCTTCTCCCCAGCCCTGCTCTTAACATGCCAGAGGGAGCTGCAGATGGCGGCAGGAGCCCGGTTGAGGCCGTGCAGCTTGCAGACAGCTCCCAACAAGCCCAGCTCTGCCTCTAGCAGGACCCCACGGGCAACTGGAAAAGCAAAAAGCAAAGTTTGGGTGGGTGGGGAGAGGCTGGCTCCCTCCCCACGCTGCCATGGCCCACGGGGAAGCCGGGTGCTCTGCTCGTGGGGCAGGAAGAGGAGAAGGCTCTGCGTCCCCGTCCCTCCTGCCCGCGGGGCTGTGCAGAGCGGCAGAGACAGAGCTGGCCCCAGCTCCGAGCCTCAGCGGCCGGCTCCATGCCCAGCCAGCCCCAGGCTCCCTTGGCACGGGGCACCGACCGGACCAAAGTCCGGGCTGGGCAGCACGGGTGCCACCTCCACAGCAGGGAGCCGGACTCGCTTAACCCTGCTGCTGCCAGCAGCCGGGGCCATGCCGTGCCCTTCCCTGCGGCCCCGCTCGCCCTCCAGCCCCGCTCCAGGGAAGCAGTGGCACCAGCAAGGCATGGACCCATGAGACGGACGCTTTTGGTACAGCATAAAGCCCTGCAAAATCCCAGCACAGCCTCCGTGCCTCGCGTCCCTGCTTGGGCAGCACACACAAGTGCCCAAGAAGCTCAAGGGCAAGCCGACAGCTCTGAGCCTCCCTGCCGTGGGGCTCGGCAGCCCCGGGGCTCTCCTCCCCGGCCAGAGCTTGCTCTCCCTGTTTGCCAGCTAACTCGGGAGCAGGCACTTGTGTTTCCAAGCAGCCCGGCCCAGCGTGGTGGTGGTAACGCCACGTTCCTCGCTGCTCCCTCACCGCAGTGCTGCTTGTTTACCCAGCCAGGCCCCACGAGGGCTTTGTGCTCGCAGGAAATGCAGCGGGCGATGCCCAGGGTGGCCGCGGGCAGCTCCGCCAGCGCTGACAGCTCCCGCTCCTGCTGCCCTTCCTGCTGGCTGAGCAGCCAGGAAGGAAGCCGCCTTGCATGGAGCGAGAGCCGTTCGGGTTTGGCTGAGCAGCACGGCTGGGGCAGGCAGGGGGTGAGGTGGTTTTTGCTCCCACCTCCCCATTCCCCCAGCTCCCGGTGGGGCCCTGCCAACCCTGCCGAGGCCTCCGCATGCCCGATCGCACCCGGGCAGAGGGATGCTGAAAGCAAGGAGCAGCCGGAGCTGCCCACGCGTCTACACTCCCTCGGTCTGCCTGGAAAGGGCACGGGGCGGCACGTGGCGCTGGCACGGCTCAGCGCTGGCGGGACCCAGGCCAGTGATGCAGGGAGCGTTTTGGGATCCCGGAGCGGTGCAGGTGCGAGCAAGCCGGCTGGCTGCGGGGCCTGGGCAAGGAGCAGCTCTCTGCATCAGCCCTCGGAGGCTCCAGGCACCGATTTTGCAGCAGGACAGAGCGCGCAGGCCCCACAGCTCCACAGGGACGTCCAGAAGCTTGGCCCCAGCACGAGGGAGCTCCTCTGCCAGCAGCACGGCTGCCGGGGCACTCACCCGCGCCTGGAAATCATGCGGAGAGCAGCGCAAACCGCCCTCGGGACAAAGCGCCCGCCTGCTGTGACCCCAAAAGCTCTCAGAAATCCTTCACAAGCAGCCAAGAAGTGGATGAGGGATTCCTCTGTTGGTCACCAGGCACCGAGCGGTGCTCGGGGAGCGCCGCGGGCAGCTCCGGTGGGGGCACGGCACGCGGAGCGGTGCCAGGAGGCTGTGCCAGCGGGCAGGGGGAGGAGGCAGCCCTCAGGCCGCCGGCAGCCTCACCACTGTCAGGCGAGCAGCATCAGCCCAGGGTTTGCTTCATCCCGTCCTCGCTGCACACACAGCCTCAGGGAGCACCAAGGCAACAGCACGGCCCTGCGTGGCACCGGGGACACCGAGCCCACACCACCATCGGCCCTGCAACCAGCCCCGGCTTGCAAGTCACATCAGGCTCAACTATTTCCTACCCATAGACTTTTTTTTTTTTTTTTTGGGTCTGCAAGATGCTTGGAGCAGAAGTTTCCATGACCTAACAATTCCCATGGCTGCCTGCACGCAGCCAAACGAGCCCGAGGAAGCCGGCAGGGAGCAGCCGTGCGCAGCGGCAGCCAGCTGGGGGACGCGCGGCCTCCGCGTCCCATGGCTGGATGCTGGCCTGAGCCGACAGCATCACCCAAAGGCACCACGTCTCCACCTGTGGGGACTTGTGGACATGTCCTAGGGCATCGGGGGGATACTGCTGCACCCTGTAACCTCTGGCATCGTGGGGTCACCCACCTTCTTGTGCTTTTTGGCCATCCACTTGTCCCAGTTGTTGAGCATGTCCAGCCATTTGGACTCGCGCTGCCGCAGCACCTCCAAGGGCACCTCCTCCAGCCTGCGGGGTGAAGGGACGAGGCGGGTGAGCGCGGCCGCAAGCCCCGTACGCACCGCAGAGCCCACCCATCCCTACCGATTCGCACAGCCCCATCCACCCCACGAAGAGGGAAGCGTTTTCCAACAGCTCCCAGCTGGGATGGGCGTCCCTATTTAACCTGGCAGAAGCCCCCGGAGCTGCCTCCGAGCTGGCAGAGGGGTGGTGGTGGCACTGGGTGGCTTCGTGCTGCCCCCAGCTCCTCCGCGGGCCGAGGACCAGCTCACCACCGCAGCCTGGGGCGCGCCAGCGGCTTGGCCGAGCCCTCGGCAGCCACCTCCCTGGTGGTGCCGCGCTCCCAGCCCTGCCCTGCGAGGTCCCACCCGCGGGTCAGACGGGGCCAAACGCGCTTGTTTTCGAGCAGCTCCAACGCGAGGGCGGCCACCGCAGCCTCCCCGTCGCAGCGCCTCGGCCACCGGCACGGGGACCGGGGACCCGAGGGCTCGCTGGCCCCGAGCTGGGGAACCCAGGGCTCCACGAGGCGTGGGAAGCCGGAGAGAGCTGGACACTGGATCCTGGGGCTGGCCACGAGCCCGCTGGAGCCCCGCCAGCCCGGGCTGGAAGCTGTCACCAGCTGACGGCCGCCCGGCAGCGGGCACCGAGCGGGGACCGGCGGCCGCGTTTCGGGTGGCAGAGGCTGGCGTGGGGGCACCCCACGGGGGGGGACAGAGCCCCACGGAGGTGGAACAACCCCACGGGCGGGGGACAGAGCCCCACGGCTGGGCCTTCCCCAGCGTCCCCGCAGCCTCTGCGGGTGCCGGGAAGGGGGGGACCCGTCCCCAGAGCCCGAGCGGCTCCGCGGTGCGCCGATGGAGGCCGCGCTGCCGGGTGCGGAGCCCTGCGGGAGGACACGATCGGGCCCCGGGGAGGCCGGCAGGGGGGAGGCCCGGAGGATGGGCTGCGGAGGAAGAGGAGGAGGAGGAGGCGGCAGCGCCGTGCTCAGGCCCCGGGGCCGGGGCGGTGCCGGCCGCAGCCCCGCTTCCTCCTGTCGGGGCTGGCGGAGGCCGGGAGGCCGCCCCCGAGGGCTTCTTCCGCGGAGCCCAGCGGAGGCTGCGGCCTCCCCGCGCCGGGACGAGGAGGAGGAGGAGGAAGAGCAGACAGGGGCGGCGGGGGGGGGGGGCGCTCCCCGAGGGCCGGTACCGGGCGGTGGAAGGTGGGGGGGGCCCGGAGCCGCCCCCTTACCGGGCCTCGTCCCCCGTCCCCATCCCCGCCACTCACGGCCCCTCGGCGCTGCGGCTGCCCACGATGAAGCCGAACTTGTCGACGCGCCGCTCCTCGGGGCCGCCGCCGTTGACCTCCGAGTCGGAACCCAACGAGCTGAGCTCGTCGCCTCCCGCCTCCGCCAAGCTCTCGCGGGTCCCCGCCAGGTCGCGGGCGCTGCCGGGCGAGCCGGGCCCGCCGCCCCCGCGGCTCTTGGCCATGGCGGCGCGGCTCAGCGGCTCCGCCGCCCCTCCATGCCGCGGCCACGGCGGCGGGCGCGCCCCCCCCCTCCTCCTCCTCCTTCCCCGCCCGCCGCCCCGGTGCCGCCCCGGTGTCGCCACGCCATTGGGTGGCGCGGAGGGAGGGAAGGAGGAGGGAGCCAATGGGAGGGGAGGGGGGTGGGAGAACCCGCCGTGCGCGGGTAGGGATTGGGTGAGGGGTGGGGAGGGAGGTGTCAGTCAGGGAAAGGGCCCGCCTCCTTCCGCCTGCCCGCCCGGTAGTGGCAGGGGGAGGGCGGGGCTGGGGGGGGACTGGGAGGGATTGGGGGGGACTGGGATTGGGCTGGGGGGCACTGGGGGGGACTGGGATGGGCTTGGGGGGGCTGAGTGGAATTGGAGGGCGCTGGGATGGGACTGGGAGGAACTGGGGGGCACTGGGAGGGGACTGGGATGGGACTGGGATGGGACTAGGGGGGATTGAGTGGAACTGGGGGACGTTGGGGGGCACTGGGATGGAACTGTGGTGGGACCAGGGGGCACTGGGGGACACTGGGATGGGACCAGTGGGCACCAGGGGAACTGGGATGGGACTGGGAGGAACTGGGGCAGAGCTTAGGAGATAGGGAGAGTAGAGTGGGGACATGGCTGGGAGCTGGCTGTGGTGGAACTGGGATGCCCTAGGATGGAACTGGGAGGAATCGGAGGGAATTGGGATGGGACCAGGGGGCACTGAGTGGGACCGGACCGAGGAGGAACTGAGGCAGAACGGGGACTGGGCTGGAACTGGGAGGATGACTGGGAGCAGACTGGGCTGGAACCGGGACCCGGATGAGCCACAGCGGTGCTGCAGGGTCTGCCCTGGACACGTACCGGGATGGGGCTGGGACTCCCTGGGCTGCACTGGGGGACTCAGGGCCGGGCCGCAGCAGGACTAGGCTGGTTTTCAGAGCCCCGGGGGCTGCAGGCAGCTCCTGTTCCCTCCTCCCACTCACCTGCAGCCAGCTTGGCACCCAGGACCAGCACCGCAGCAGGGGGGCTGCACGCGTGGCAGGCGTCGAAGCACAGCACCCGCCTTGTTTCCCTTCACAGGGCACGCTGCAACCCGGGCTGAGAGCCCAAGGGGGCTGCAGGGAGCAGTGCCTGACCCAAGCAGCACAAGTTTCAGCATGGGGAGAAGCATCTCACCCCAAAATCCAGGGATGGGGCAGGAGGCAGCGCCTGGCTCCCTGCAGGCAGCACCGCATCCAGATCCCGCAGCTTCCCCGCAGGCTGCCATGCCCACAGGGCGCTGCCGCCACCAGCCCATACTGGTGGAACTGGCCTGACCCTGGCTGTGCTAAAAATACAGCGCAAAACACGCAGCAGGGCCTGGCCCAGCCCAGCACGGCCACGTCCCAGGCCGGGCTGCAGCAGGAGTTAGGCAGCGAGTGCAGTTTCCAGCTTGCTGTGCCACCACCAGCAAAATCAGCAGAGCTTTATTAGAATCGAGAGCCCTCTTAAAAGGGGAAAGGTGATGAGCAAGTTACCGAGCGACCCAGGGTGCACAGATCATAGCAGGCAGCCCCCATCAAGCCCTGTGCAGATTTTTCCGGCACCCCCACGCTGCAGGTCCTCAGTGCCGGAGTGGAAAGCTCCGATAACAGTTGTTTTGTAGGAGACACACATGGACAGTCTGCTACAACGTTTATCTGTAATATTTAGATTGAAACTGGCTTGCTGCTGGCAAGGCTCCACAAGAGCTATTTCCAGCGCTCCGGCGTGTGTTTTCCTGCAGGAGCGTGGGGCTGGGTGCTCGGCCCTGCCAGGCTCATAACCCGGGTTTGGCTGCGGCAGAGGCTGGAAATGTCATCCAGGCACCAGCGCAGAGTCCATCGGGAGCCATCGAGGAACGACCTGTGGCTGGGCAGGGCGGCCAGGTTCTTGCACAAGCACCGTGGCTGCTCGCAGCACCAGCGGGTGCAGCCAGAGGGGAAAAAAAAAAAAGCTGCATGACCTTAAATACAGTCCCTGTCCTACGCAGGGTGCAGAAACGTGACTTCTCCATTTCAGAGCATTCTCTGCAGTTTTTATCAGCTCTGGAAAACAGCACTTGCTAGCGAGCTACTCACACACTTCCTTAGCAAACCTCCGCTGCAATGGCTCCAAGCTCTGCCTCCCCATTTTGTTTTCCCTATGAAAACATCGTTCCTATTGTCCTAACCCTACCACACTATTATTGTCTAGTTTTTAAAAGCAAGAGGAAAGCAATGAGCATGCCTTCCTGGGGGGCAGGTGCACCCCCACATCCTCAGTACACCCAAACAGCCTGCCCACAGCTGCAGAGAAGCTATTAATTCAGCATCCTGCGGCTCGAGGGGAGCAGGCTGCGTTCACGCTCGCAGACACGTGGGCACCTGCCAGCTGGTGGAGCAGGAGAAGCAGCAGCCACCTGGGCTGGGCCCGTGCCAGACACCTTCCCTGCAGCACAGCACTTCCTCAGCCGCCCGCCCCGCGATGAGCACACAGGAGGCCGTAGGACGTTGTCTCTTCACTCCTGCTTCACCTCTTTCCCCCCAGAGCGCAAAATAAGGTAAACAGGATCTTCCTGTAATGCCTGGACACCACACAAAAGAAAGCAAAACAAACAAACAAACAACCCGTGGCTTCTGATTGTCCCAAAAGAGCAGAGGTACCCAAGTGATATGGTTGCTGGGGCAGCAGCAAACCCACCTTCCTTGGCCACCTCATTACCTACCCACAGCTGAACTTGGCCTCACTGTGCCTGGGCTGTGGGCGTTTCAAACAGCTTCGACCGAAGGTAAGAGCATGATCCGTTCTGTGGATCTGAATGCTCTCCAGAACCAGGAGATGTGGAACGCGGGGTAGTGTGAAACATGTTTCCAAGAAAATTCCCACTAATGAGATTTAAGCTCAAAACCACCCTTCTATACCCATACACAGACATGAGTACACACGTGTGTGTTGTGCTTGGGAATCCATGGGTAGCACTGAGTAAATTTTAACAAAACCCTCTTCTTAAAGCCTTTTAACGAAATCAAAGCATTTCCTAGGATAAAATAATTGATTTTAAAGACCAGTGCACTTCCCCACAACCCATCCAGGACCGGAGCGCTATGAAGTCAGATACACACCCCCCCTAAAAAGCCCAAACTCCCAAGAACGAGAGCTGCTACGAACAGGACCTCGCACCGAGATGCGTGTTTATTAAAACAAATCACGGGCTGTACAGAACAAGCATGAAGCTGCTTAGCATGCAGTCCCGGATCTCCTTTATCGCAAGGGACAGCCATGCACACTTACACTGCAGGAGGATAAAATTCCAAGTCAGGGTCAGTGCAAGAGGCTCTTGCAGATGGATTTGAGACAGAAAAAGAACAAGGGGCTTAGTAAGTACATTGAGAAACAAGTTTTCAATTAGAAAAAGGGTTAAATAAAGCAGCAAACACTGTGGTCAGACAGATGATGCTCTTGGTCAGTATAAATCCCTCAAAGATGGATCTAGACTAAGCTGGGCATGACCTCAATGTGACTTCTCTAGGGAATTCACCGGGGAGACAGCAAACCTGGACACCAGCATTCTAGCAAAGCATCGATCACTAACAGACCGCTGCAGTTACAACTAGCTCACTACACTTACACAGCTTTCAGGGCTCTACCAGCCTCCCCCCTCTCGTTAACCACCCAAGCGCAGGGTTCACAGTCTCTCTTCTCAAACAAGTTGGTAGGCAGTCTGCAGCTTCTCACAGCGGCCCCTAAAAGGCTGGAGGATTCAAATGGTTGGGGCTACACAAGTGGCAAAGCAGCCATTACATCTCCGGGCTCCACGGCTCCTATTTCTTCCTGCCTCCTCTTTCTTTGAGTGCCAGGTGAATCAGAGAGCCACTTGTCATGTTATAATAAGCCAGGGAGTTGGAATCCTTGATGAAGATGCCCTGAGGAGAAAAGGAAATAAACAACGGTAACAGCAGAAACCTTAATGGTCCCTTCCCACAAAACCCCACACAGACGAAGCCTTCCTGGCCCTACTCTCCAACTAGAGCGATGACAAAACACTGCAGGCTTGGGAAAAGCCTGGAGAGATCCCAGAGCCTCACAAGACTGGCACATGAAGAGGTGCCAGGAATTACGCAAGTGTAGGAACTGACAATATACAATACACACCTCTACAAATACAGAGTCAGTCACCACAACAGATGAGGCTGTTTAGTTCCCCCTCCTTTTTTTTTCCTCCTTTAAATAATTTTTATTTCTTGCTAAGGGTTAACACTATCTGCCCACAGAAAAATTCCTGGGGAGGTAAGAGCTCAAAGTTCACTGCTTAGGCAGCAGGTTGTGCCTGGGCACATGCATGACTGAAAACAAATGAGAAAGGCACTGGTCCTTTTTAACACCAGCTCCAGTCTCAAGAGACCTCTTCCCTGCAGTGTTTTGGTGAAAATCCTTTCAGAGCCCCCAGGGTTTCAAGGCACTCTTGCCCGACCTTCCAGAGTGTGTTACAGAACAGCAGGGGCAAACTGCTGTATTTGAATGCAAAAAAAATCACAAACAACCCCACACCCAAAACACAATCCCCCCCCAATCCCCCCCTTCAATAAAATAGGTTGATTTCAGAGAATATATGAAGGCTTTGAGGCCTCATCTGTAATAATGAGGATGTGAAGTTCCACTGATGCCACCTGCCAGAGGCCTGTCCTGCTGAAACAGCGCACAGTGCTGTAACCAGGTGTGCTGTACAGACAGCAAATCCATTCCCTCTGCTCCTTCCAATATCTCAGTGGGCACAACTTTTTCTTTAAAAAGACAGGTTTTGTGTGAGAAAGCACCGACACAAACAGCGTTTGAAGGACTTATACCCACCTCATACTGCAGCTTCTGTTTCCCAGCTGGCATCCCCGTAGCCTCATGGATCTTAACCTTTATAACAGACACCTACGAAGAATTAAAGAGCTTCCTCAGGCTTTTTCCACACCATACAGCCAGCCAGCACTGCTCCCCCAGCCACGCAGCCTGGCAAGAGGCCACAGCACAGGGAATTTCCAGTTTTATAGCTCCTGTCGTGCAACTCTCAACAGGGAGATGCTCCACAACACAACAGCAAGGGATAAAGGCCAGGTTAATAAGCTACATACCTGGTCTGACAGCGGCAGGGTGAACACCAACACTTGGCCGTTCAGTTTCCATTCGGTCTTGTCCTGCATGTTGGGAACCTGGACTTTGACCGTGACAGGACCCTGCAAGGAAACAAAGATAACGTCTCTCACAGGCAAGGAGGCTCAGGGCTGTGATAAGAGTGGCAGACAAAGTATTTATAGACCTTCCCAATACTAATCGCTTATCTGGACTGCTCAGTGAATACACAGCAGTATTATTTGTCCCAATATTGAGAAAGTCAGTTTGCCGTTACCAAAACAAAACCTCTACTTGGATTTCTCCCCTTAGTCTGCCATTCACCAAGCATCACACACATTCAGAGTATCACAGAGTGAACACAGGCAGCATTAAGCAGGAGGCAGCTCCGCAGTGCAAGCGTCCAGAGAAACAGCATTCCCTTCTTAAAGGACTTAAAATTCAGCCCTAGATGGTTCCACTGCTCAGGAAGGAATTCAGCCCAACACTCACGTTGTTGCAGAATGTCACATTACCATACTACCACGTTGACATTGATATATTAAATCTCCTTGCATCTCCAGCTTAGCAGTCTTCTGCTTAAAAGCTTATCAGCATTAGCTCTTCTTTACATTACTATAAACCTGTTTCTCACTGCCCTTAATTACAGACGAGTGCCATCTCGCTAGGCTTCTGCATGCAGCACTCTGTTGCTCTTTCCAGTAAAATATAGGGCAGTTCAGCTCACTCAGGTATGACAGCAAGGAGCCCTCTCAGAAAGTCGCTGTCTCATGAAATACTTGCGCATCAGCTCCCCTCTGTGTCGTCAATGGACTTTACATCCCCTTTAGGTACAGGAGGATGAACGAACAGCCCAGCAAGGCGAGGACTTCTGACTGAGCAGCCACACACATACCTTGTTCCTGCGCAGAAACTCCTCCTCTGGAATCAGGCTGTCCTCGCTCTTCAGTTTCTTTGAAACCGGCTCGTCCTCCATAGGTGGTGGTGGGTGAACAGGGGGCATCGGGGCTGGGGAAGGAACCGGAGCCACGGGAGGTGCTGGAACGAATGCTGAAACAGGATGGAGGAAAAGCACAACCTGCAGTCATCCACCAAGTATACAGCAGATAATCCCTTACGTAAACTCTACTAGCAAACTAGAAAAGGCTGAAAATAAACGCCACAACACACGCAGGAAGTTAACACAACCAGCAGCAACATGCGAACTTTAAACATTAGATCTTTTATATTGGGAAACAGTCCAGGAAAAGACAACAAGCAGCGTAAGAGTTTCCTGCAGATCTTGCAAAAAAGAAAAGGCTCTCAGTTTGGCATGCAACAGTGCCAGCACTTCAATTTAAAAAGAAAATAGGAAGAAGCGTTTTCATGTTGTGCTTTTTAACTTAAAATCACCTCATGCTACGAAGCCACTATGAGGAATGGAGCCAGACAACTGCTCTTCCTCCTGCAGCAGCAACTTCCCTAATGAGTTTTAACACCCAGCGAGGTGCTGGCAGATCAGCTTTACTCTGGTTCCTCTTGGAAAGCTGCACAGATCCCCAGCGTTCACCTGGTCATACCCCCAGGGACACTGACTGGGGACACAGAGACAGAACTCTTGTGCTGTCTCTCATGCTGCAGCAGAAGACCGGAGCCCTGAAGCAGTGCTGCCAGGTGAAGTCTTATTAAACGCAAAAAAATCCTTAAAGATGAGATTTATGGTTTGCAGTCCCGGTTACCATTACCAGAGGCACAAAAAGAAAAAGGGAATCAAAACTCAAGCTCACGCTGGATGGGAGCTGGCTGACAATTAACGGGAAAGAGCTGCAGTTACTGACCTGTCGGCACTATCATGGGAGGCGGGCGGGGGCTCATGATGGGAGGAGCAGACGGCGGCATGGGGACAACGTTGATACGTGGGGTGTGGATTATCGGTGGCATAGGGGTGGCTATGACAGACCCCGGGGGCAAACGGACCACAGAAGTCATCGGGGGACGAGGCATGACGGGAACTGCAGAAACAACGGCGGCACGAACAGGAGGGGGCATCTGGAGAGAGAAAGTCATTTTTCTTAGCAGATGCATGCAATGATCATCTCATGGCTGTCTGCAGTCCTAATTAAAATAACCAAGGCAACACGCTGAGGATTTCTGCTGGGCAGAGACCTGCCGGGAACCTCTGCGTGCTCACCGTATGGCCAGCCCAAGCTTCCTGTAAACAGGCACAGAAACCTCATTAACACATCAAGCAGTTCTTCCTTCCCTCAGCACTCAGGAACCAGACCGCGAGCCACACAGTGATCCTGGAGAAGGAGCTCTCAGGGTCACAGCAGAACCTCTGGTGCACAGGAACATGGGGCTTTGAAGCATCTGTGATTTCTCACCTGCCACACTACTTTCATTTTCCGCATCACGTCTTTTTACATTAAAAAAAGATCCCACACCCGTGTATTTGTTAGCCGGACTTCCTTCCTGCAAGAGGCACCACCCAGGTTTTTCCCCTGCCCAGCTGATCAAGTCTTTTTGATGCTGCTAAGGATGAGAGACTTCACTTATGTCTTACTTTCATTTTTTAACAGCAAGTTCAACAGGGAACCTCTGAAGGCTTCAGAGCCATTTGAAAACACTAACTTCACTCAAAATCTGCTTCCAGCCAGTGGCCTGCTATAACCCTTGGGCTTTGTCAGGACTCCTTTCTAATTAACTATGGCCACAGCCGTCTGTTTTTGGAAGCCCAAACACTTACTGTGGGTGGACGAGGCACAGATGTGATGGGCTGAGCACTCGCTGGGGGATTTGACGCTGATGAAGGAGGGGGAGGCTGGGGCATTTCGTTGGGTTTGCTGGGACCAATCTTCTCCTTGCTGTCATCTTCCGGCACCAGTCCCTTGGCCTTATGGATAGCTTCAATTTGCTCTTGCAGAGTAATATTGGCCTGAGCAGCCTGTTGCGTGCGGGCCATGCTGCCTGAGTGGCCATCCCAGGTCACCTGACAGGACAAAATACATCAGAATAACCCCAGCCCACACAGACTACGACGAGAGCTACAAAGAGATCAAGACACCAGTTTTACAGCAAGAACAAGCTCCAAAAGACCCCTCTCCCTGAGCATTCACAACACTACAGGAACTTGTTCCCACTCTACCTTTTCCTCTGGTTTCTGGATTTCTTCTTCACCGATCTTTTTACCAATGGCAGTTTCTTCCACACCGAAGATATCGGTACGGCGTTCTGCCAGCTGCTTCAAGCTGCTTTCGATATCCAAACCTACAGGCAAAAAGGAATTGTATCACTTCAGGTAAGAATTCCAAGTCAAACAGGATCACAGCTCTTTAACAAACCATTAAATTACTTGGCACCTATTGGCCTAGTGCTGCTCTTTTCAGGGAGGGACTGCAACTGATGGCTGGTCAGCAGCAGCCAATGCTCTTTGCCTTTAACTCTGCAGAAGGGCTTCAACATACTAACAACAAAAGTAGCCATATAATCAGCACGCTAAGGACGTAGCGCAGAAAGCTACATTAAAAACTGTACTTATCAGAGGCAACCAGGGGGAGTGAGGACACACGCTAAGAAGTTCGTAGCGCTAATCTAGGAAGTGGGTTTCACAGGCTCTGTCAGACGCTCAAGCTGACCTGGGGCATAGACCTCATCGTCGCTCTGCTTTTCACGGATAGATCGATCACGCTGCTCCAGCCACCGAGGATCCAGGAGACCGATCCGCATGTGTTCTTGCATTTTGCTGGCAGGAATTTTCTCCCCAGTGATGGGGGAAACAAGATACTCATCTGGAGCTGGGGCAGGTGGCAATGGTTTTGAGGCTGGAAAAACAAAACCGCAGCCGTTAAAAAAAACACACCACCAGAGGATGTGGCCTAGAAACAAATGCTTTTGTGATTCTACAGTAAGAAATGAAGTTGGCCTTCAGCAGCCCGATTTACCTTTGGGATCGTAGTCTTTCCGCACAATGACCTGATCTGGTGTTGGAGGAAGAGGTGGCGGCATTGGGGTTTCTGGTGGAGGAGGAACCTTCTGACTTTCATCTTCATCATCCGAGCCCTCGTTTAAGAAAAAAAATAATCGTAAAGTTCCAGTAGTCAAACACCTACACAAAAGACTTGAGAACAGCATAAAATTTCCATGTAGCACTGGTAGGAGCAATCACGCAGCTTCAAAGCAACTGAGCTATTTTGCCTCTGGACACCTATACTGCAGTGGTTCCACAGGGTAATCAGGAATTAAAACATTCAGTAGATCCAAAAAAAGGAAGCAAGTATTCCTCAGCTTCCACATTACCACAGCAGGGCAAGCAGGGGCTTAGGTTAACCATGGCCTTGTTCCCTGTTAAAACAGCTAATATACTGGGGTTAGAGGAAGAGCCTAAAATTAATCAGTCTTCAAATGTTCTAGACTCCAGTGTAGAAGAAAGCCTAAAAGACTCAGTCACAGAAATACCAAATTCACATCACAGAATTCCCAGGTTTCTCTTGTAAATTGTATTGCCATGGAAAATATTAAAAATACCGTATTACAGCGTTTTGGCAGAAACTGGTTGTTTTGAAATTCCACCAGAAGCAAAGAAATCTCATTTCCTCAAGAAACTGAGGAACTTATGGCAATGAAGATGAAGAGCATCATAAACTAGTCACAAATCTCACGAGGCAAAAGTGATGCTGATTCTGTTGGCTACGCACCTCATCCATATCCTGCACTTGTGTGTCTTGATCCAGCTGGGTCGGGGGCTCATCCGTTTTCTCTTGCTTCTCATCTTCTTCATCTGACTCCACCTCCATTTCCACCTCCTCACTTTCCCCAAACTTCTCATAACGCTCCTGGATGAGGATTCGAGCTCCCAACTCTTCTGGAGTGGTGGGAGGAGGAAAATTCCCTACAAAGGAGAAAAAAGAGCTTCTGTTTCTTGGTCCCAATTCATTGGCCAATGACCAGTCAGAAATACCAGCTTCTTGAATGAGAAAGTTTCTCTACAAAGCAGGGTTAACAAAAGCTCCTGCGAGCTGAGATATAAAGAAGGGAGCAGGTGGACTCCATCCAGACCAACATCAATACAACACCTGAAGATGAAGGTACATGTGGTCCAAGCCCCTGCCACGGGCACGGACAACTTCCACCAGACCAGGTTGCTCAAAGCCTCATCCAGCCTGGCCTTCAACAACCCCAACTGCCTCAGCCTGTCTTCACAGCAGAGGTGCTCCAGCCCTCCGAGCATCCTCGTGGCCCTTCTCTGGGCTTGCTCTAACAGGACCATATTCTTCTTAAATCGGGGAGCCCCAGAGCTGAACCCCCAGTAGCTGCTGTCCTGTTGCAGGTGGAAAAGCAGACACCTGTGTGGTCCTGACCTTTGTGCAAGGAGAACTTTACTGACTCCTGGAAAAAAAAAATCCAGCCCTACCCTGTCATTAGCAGGCTTCCCCAATCATCTTTGAGGGATATACAGCTGTAAAACCCCACTCTGCCTAAAACAAGCATTGTACTCAGAGGAAGCAGAGTTTCTAAGAGGTTACAAAGCCTAACTTCAGTACCTTGTTCGTTGGGCTGAAAGTCCACTGTTTCCACAACCACAAAGTCGTGCCAATCAATCTGGGCATAAGCAACACGCTCCTTTTCCTTCTCTTCCTCTTCCTTCTTTCTCTCTCGCTCTTGGAACTTCGCCCACTCCACTCTGTAATACACCTGCACAAGCAGACATAAAGCTAGCACCAAAAAATACACAATAATCATCTGTACAGTGTCTCAAGTTTATCCTACCAACATTGTCAAGGCATTTGCACAAGGACCACTTCAAAGGTTTGGCAGAGCAAAGAAATTAGTATTTTACAGAGAAACTACAGGTTGCCTATTGAGCAGAGTACGGAACCAGCTTCAGAAAGTGGTTTTCTAAAGCTGGAACTGCAAACTTCTTGAGTTGAGACCAAGCCACCCAGATATGACGTGATCTGTGTATTGTTGAGGATTCACAATCAGCAAACAATTTACAGGGCTGTAATAGAGTCTGCGATGTCACCTCTGCAAAGCACAGGCAGCCTTTGTGGTGAAGACAGAAGTTAAAAAAACGTATTGACAGAACTACAAGTGACTGAGGTGTCACACTGAAGTTGTCTGAGAAGGAAAAAATATTTGGGAATGGCATCATGCAGTTCTCTATGACTCTGCAGTGCCACACGTGAACTACCCCAATACAAACAGCAGCTAGTAGATTAAAGGTGAGCTTGAGTACCCTGATATTCAAGTCACCTTTGTGACTACAAGGGACACACCTGCCTTATGTGGAGCTCTACGTATCTGTCTTGGCTGCCAGTAAATTAGACGCATGCAAAGAGAGAATTCAAAATGTAACTGAAATGCTTCAGCAATTTTGAAAATGATTTATGTAATACCTGATCTAGGACTTCCTTGGGATTTTCAGCCTCCTTCTTCAGTTTGATGAGTAAGCCTTTCGGTGGGATCAAGATCTGAAACATATTTTGTGTGACAGTTGGCAATGACTCTTTTTGACAAACTCTCCTTAAAAGCAACTATTATCTTTCCACATAAAAATACTAGCAGACCCCTGGGACCATGTTCCATTTCTTCTGTTGCTACTGTATTAATTATTCCTGGTACTTGAACTTAAAATATTCCCTCTTTGCCCTTCTGTCTACATATAGTATTTTTAAAAATGCAACTTTTATTTATATTGCTGTAGTGTTTGATACACTTAAGTAGCAACCCACTCCATTCGGCAGTGCACCTGCTACCAACAACATGCAAGAAATCTCTTCTTAAAGGGCAAGATTTAAGGGACGGACTCCTAGACCTGTACGCATTTCTAGTCTAACTGTTTTGTAGGGCATCTGTAGTCTTCAAAATCAACATTGCTGCTGAAGAAAGCAGCTTCACAAGTACCTTTGTGTACTGTTCAACCAGCTTGGTGAAGTAGTTAAACAGGCTGTGCTGCGGGCGAAGGAAGTCGAACTGGTAGTTCCTCTGCTCTTTCTGCATCAGCTGCGTCAAGAATTGCCGCCCGTTCCGAGCCACAAACTGCGCCGTCAGCTTCACCACATCCAAGTCAAAGGCCGAGATGGAAGGAGGATCTGCAATGAACTCAAACTCTGGAGGTGGCTCTTTGGGAACAACGGTCTCCTGGATCACCTGGGCCTGCACCTGTGGAGCAGAACGGAGACAGCTCAGTGACTGCCATTGAGAAATTGTTACCGAACACTTGGGAGGGCCCATTTTTCCTTCAGTTGCTGAGGGAAAGTCACATCAGTCTAGATATTCTGGCAAGTGCAAGGATGGAAGAAAGTAATAATGTAAGGTGTATCTGGACACCTGTACTCAGGCCTACTGTAAAATAAGAGTTCTAACAGCTAACAACACTGGAAACCATCAGGGCTTCGCTACAGTCCTCCGTGATTACCAGTCCTCCAGTCAGTGTCACCCAGCACGACTGCTGGCCACGCAAAGCACATGAAAGACTCAGATTCAGTCGCTGCCCTTCTTCCATCCCGTATGTATAAAGACACAACTAAGCAACATTTTGTACTCCCCACTTTCAGGACAGGCTGATCCTTCTGGCAGGAAAAAAAAAGGAATTTATACAAGACTGTGAATGCAACAAGCCCAAACTAAACTCCAAGGGATTTTAAAGGATTTGTGTATGGCAGGAGACCTAAAGTCATACGCTCCAAGTGATCACCAGCGTTAAGTACAGTGTAAATGTAATTAAAATAGAATAAGTGATACAATATGTTGGATCTTTCACAAGACCTGTGAGTTATCAGCATCTGGGGGATGCACACCTGTGTCAGAAGGAAGTCCCAGATGCTAAATTCCATGCCTGCGTGCCATCTTCTATGACAAACGTATCATTTGCATCATCCTTCTGCTCAGTATTCTTCTGCTTAACATTGGGGTGTGAGAAGCAAGCAGTCAGAGTAAAATTCTTGCCCGAAGTGAAAAGAAATACTTACCTTCTGTGGAAGCTGCTGCTGAGCAGTTTGCTGCTGTTGCATGACCTTGGGAATAGCAGCTGAGGGCTCCTGCGCCTTGCCCTCTTTGAACTCACTGACTTTGTGCCGGTAGTATGCATGGTAAGGGTCGTTGGGGTTCAAGAAATTGAACTTCGGGTTATTTATTTCGTTCTGACGAATTCGAGCTTCAAATTCTGGACCATTTCTGGAGGGTGGAAAAAAAGATTAGACGAATGGGCATCAACTGAGGCACAAACGCCTGTTTCTGTCATAGGAAAACCTGTCTTCTGAGGGGCTGATGCCCGAACACTTTCCTCTCCTCTGTGGCAGGAGTTTACCTCTCTCTACCTCCAAGTAACTCTCACCCAACGCAGCAGGCAGCTATACACGTACTGGTTATGTGTACGTCCTAAATTAGCCTTTAACATTCCTCAGTGAGCATTTCTCGAGGCAGTGCAAAACACACACGGGTATTCCACAGTCTCGTTTGGCTACATTCACATCGAACATCTCTGAACAGATTACACGATTCGCTGGGTGACGTTTACGAGTCCCCTACCAGACTAACAAGTTTTTGAGGATGGTTTTGTTTCAAGAAAGGTCATGTGAGGAGCAGGCAGCTAATCAGCAGCCCATGCAGAAAAGAAGCACGCTGTATTCAGGAGAGCCACCAGGGTTATTTCCTTTCTCCCATCCAAGCGAACCGCCAGTTATTGTCTAAGGGCACTTTAAGAAAATTAAAAGCTTGCTGCATGTTCTCTAGATACATCTAGGTCTCATTCAGGGACTGAGCCTCTCCCAAAAGGGGATGTCTGTGCAGTACCAGAGGATAAACAGAGTCCTTTCCTTACCCTCAGAGCATGACAATGCTCCTCAGCAGCCTCTCAGAAACCAGCTACTCAGCGGGTGTCTTTGACGAGGCCATCATTTAGTAATTGCCCTAAACCAGCACCAACAACAGCTCCATTTTAGTGACGTGGAAGCACACAGTGTTCAGCCCCTCTGGATACCGTGAAGGTTAACAATTTGCCCAGTTGGCTAAGGTATCTACCTCCTGTGCTATTTGTACACTGCCAGGAAGACCGACAGCCAGTCCTTGAGACCCCACGTAGCACCGAGACAGCCAGAAATACTTCAGCATTAAAAAAAAGCAGAGGAAGATGGCACGGCTGGCACCAACACCTTGTGTTTGCTGAACGGACACGTGGCAAACTGAAGGAACTGAAAGGAGCAGGATTTATCTAACTTTTAGGCTCCTCCCCTAACCGTGAGATCTACACTCATGCTACAGCTCAAGCAGCAAGTTCCAGCCAGCAGGGGAAAACATCTCAGACACATCCCTCGGACAGAGCAAGATCGCTCCCTGGAGGCGTGCACTTCTTCCCCTGCCTACAAAGGGAGAGAGGCAGCCGGGCTGGGGAGCGTCAGGCCCAGCTGCTGGCACCGTTTCTGAAGCTGCAGATACACGGGGATGGGACTTGGCTGCAGGGCTCAGCAAGGAGCACACATCTCCCAGCAGGAGAGTTCTTTGCCATTTGTCTACGCATCATAAAATACAGCCACGGCTCCTGCTGGCTTAATGGCTCAGGGAAGTGCCTGTAACAGGGCTCCTTTCTACTGGGAATTTTGTCTGCCCTTTGGATCGGATTTAGAAGAACTGTCATGTAGCCATTGCAGCACGCCTTACAGCGTTCACAAAGGACTTGATTTTATTTGCTGTCAGGGCTTTTCTAGCAAAACACCTCTTAAGCAGACAGTTTTCGTTTCTTTTCTACAACCTCACTGGTATGAACTCAATCCTTAAGAAACCTTTGTGTAAAGCCAGGGGTCTGTGACCTGCTTCAGCTGCTGGAGCTACGCAGACCTCAGCGCTGGAAGAACAGATGCACAAAAATCCCACAAAATGTGAGCCAACCCCCACGCTGTTTACCTGGCCACGAAGCTGGCGGTCTTGTCAACGATGTTCCTGACCTCCGGAGGAGGATAAATAATTCCCACCACAGGCTTGGCTGGTGCTGCTTCCTCTTTTGGCTCCTCTTCTGGCTGCAATAAAAAACATTTTTCTTACAGTTCTCTGTCCTGCTACCTCATAACCACAAAAATTATTCCGACGATGATGATGCTGGTGGTACAGCGAGACACCTTTCATTACAGTGCTTGTAACAAGTTAAGGCAGTAGATGCAAAGAGCCTAAATCCCCACTGCTAACGACAGAAGGAATTTCAATCAATATTGAATAACTCGTTGTATACCAGCATCTGGGGGTGACAGCACAGCCTGGCAGGCTGTGAACTGAGACCGGGTTTATTTTGAATGGGTTGAGTTGGAAAATCCATTTCTCTCCCTCAATTTCTTCACCTACATCTAGAATAGCAGTCCTAATGCACCTTAAGCTGGTCTGAAATCCCATGCTTAAGGAACGTTCTGTATGAACACTGAATTCCAAACAGCAGCCCCCATGATGGACAACAGTGTATTTTCCTCCCCAGCCCCCAAATTGTTAAGTTTTTCTGGCAAAGATCCGCTTTAACCATCTGGATCAACAGCCCCATGAGGTAACGGCACTCCCCAGCTTCCCAGGGCTGGGAGCCGATGTTTGTCTGCTCGTCAAGGGCACCTGCTGCAGAGGCTGGCACAGGGAAGGCCACGCCATGGGAACCAAAACAAGCCTCCAGCGCACTCTGCGGTTTCAGCCTTGACCCCAAGTGGGTTTGTTTGGATGCCGAGTCGAGAGGCAGCGAAGGGGAGCGCCTGCAACACCCCACGCAGGAGTAACTCGGCATTGCTGACCAACCTGGGGATCGTTCCTACAGGCTCATGGGACTGCCGGGAACCAGAATCCCACTGACTAAATCAACGTGAAATAACAGAGAGCTTCTAGCCCTGCTGAGGTTGCACCAAAAGCTTTTTCATTGACAAGAGCGGCTCAGAAAGGCGCTTCCCTCAGCGGTGCTGCAGGAGGAGCCGCTGACCCTCTCCCTGAGGTCAACTTTCCCAACAGAAGCCGGCACGGGACGGCTTTACGGTCTTAATGGCTGGGGATATTTTGGAACACCGGGACCGCTGCCGGCTCTGTGAGCTCTGTGAACACCCCAGGGGACCAAGGGGCACCTCCCCTCAACGCAGCACCGCGGGCCCAGCCCACACCGCCCGCGGGTGCCGCCGTTCCCCAGGCCTCGAACCGGGCCCGGCCCGGCGCCTCCCATACCCCCTCCCCCGGCCCGTCCCGTACCGGTTTACTCTCGGCGGGGGGCGCCGGCTGTGCCGGAGGCCCGGCCTGCACAGGCCCTGCGGGCATGGCGCCGCTCGGTGGTGCCCGGTGCCGCTCGGGATGGCCGCGGACAAAATGGCGGCCGCGCCGGAAGCAACGCGCCCAGGCGGCGCTGTGCGCGCGGAGGAGCAGCGCGCATGCGCCTCGGGCCGTTCCATTCCTTTGTGTGTGTGGGGGGGGTGTCTTTCCGAGAGGCTCTCAGCGCGCGGGGCGGACCATTGAGGGCGGCGGGGGGGGGGGCGTTGCCATGGCAGCGGGAGCGGCGTGGATCCAGCCCGGCCCCCGCAGGGCCCCGCTCGCCGGGCGGCCCCCGGCCCGCAGCGCCCCGCGGGGAGCCGCTGCCCCCTCGACCCCTCCAGAGCCAAGCGAGGCGCCCCCTCACGCCTTCCCCCCCTGAAGCCTCCCGTTTTGGGGACGTGGGGCTGGGACCCTCTGGGATCTCCCCTGACACCCCCATCCCCACCCCCTGACACCCCACCACCCCCTGACTCCCCCACCCCCTGACATCCACCCCCTGGACCCCCCAACCCCTGACAACCCAACCACCCCCTGGCACCCCCATCCCCTTACACCCCCTCACCCCCTGACACCCACCCCCTGACACCCCACTACCCCCTGGTACCCCCCACCCCCTGACACCCACCCCTGACAT
>CM021779.1:4982753-4996129 GCA_011076525.1 Nettapus auritus | reverse complement strand
TTGTGGTCAATGGGTCAATGTCCTGGTGGAGATCAGCAACGAGTGGTGTTCCTCAGGGCTCAGGACTGGGACCGGCGCTGTTTAACATCTTTCTTGGTGACATGGACAGTGAGATCAGGTGCACCCTCAGCAAGTTTGCCAATGACACCAAGCTGTGCTGTGTGGTCAACGTGCTGCAGGGAAGGGATGCCATCCAGAGGGACCTGGGCAGGCCTGAGAGGTGGGCCTGTGCAACCTCAAGGAATTCAACAAGGCCAAGTGCAAGGTCCCACATCTGGGCCAGCGCAATCCCAAGCACAAATCCAGGCAGGGCAGAGAATGGATTGAGAGCAGCCCAGAGGAGAAGGACCTGGGGGTGCTGGTTGATGAGAAGCTCCACATGAGCTGCCTATGTGCACTTGCAGCCCAGAAAGCCAACCGTATCCTGGGCTGGACCAAAAGCAGCATGGCCAGTGTGGTGGTTTTACCATGCCAGGCAGCTGAACACCACAGCCGCTCTCTCACTCCCCCTCTTCAGATGAGGAGGGGACGAAGTAAAGGAAAGAACAACTCACGGGTTGAGATAAGGATAATTTAATTAAAGGCAAAAAATATATTAAGGAAATATTAATTAAACAATTCAACTAAAGGGAAAAAAGGGAAAAGGGGAAGAGGGAGGGGGAAAGGGAATAACAAAACAAAACAAGTAAAGGCTATGTGGAAGTGCAGAGGAAAGAAATTACTCTCTACTTCCCATGAATGAGCGATGCTTGTCCGCTGCCGTGAGCTCGCTTTTGAGTTAGACCAAAGCATTGTCTGTGGAACAGTCACGGCTTTTATTCTTCTTTTAAGTGTAGCCTATGTAAGCCCTGCTAGTGGTGCAGGGTGAGCTACAGGCCATTCGCTCGGGTCCTATCGCTGAATCACAAGTCACCAGAGGAAAGACACAGATCAGCGCCTGCGTCTCCACTCTCCCTCGTGAGGAAGCTGTAGACTGCAATGAGGTCTTCCCTCAGCCTCTTCCAGGCTGAACAATCCAGGTGACTTCAGCCACTCCTCATACGTCTTCTCCTCTAGACCCTTTACCATCTTTGTTGCACTCCGTTGGATGCTCTCTAAAACCTTTATATCATTCTTATTGCCCTGCAAGGAGGTCAGGATCCCCGAGAGCCAGCCAGGGACTCCTTTTGACCTCACTTGTAAGGACCTGGACATCCCAGAGGGCTGGCCAGCAGTGCTGGAGACGGGGAGAGCCTGTACAACTTTGTTCTGCAGCCTCGGAGGGAAGTGTGAGGATTTTTGGAAGAAACCCTCTTGCTACACATGCCTGCAGCTGTGTGCTGTTGGCAGAACAGCCCGAAGGGGCCCTGGGAAGACACAGCCACGGTGGAAGACACTGTGGAAACCCCAGAAACATGTGCTGGGGCTGGAGAACTGCTGGAGAACATGCTGCAGGTGAGGACAGCCTATTGCGATGTCACGGTGATGGACTGTGACATTCCAGTGGCGATGTCCCCTACTGGTGGGCGGCGATGTGCCCGGCAACTGTCTGTGACATCCCGCTGATGCGCTGGGATGTCTCCAGGTGATGGTTTGTGACTGCGTGGCCCTCACTGCTTAAATCCGGGGCACGGCAGCTCAGCCCTGCCACTTGTGCCTCCCCTCCAACCGAGCAGTTGTGCGAGGACTGGAGTGCGGAATTAGGCGTGCCTCGGTGCTGGGTCGTGGTCTCAGAGCTGCTTCGTGTAGCTCTCAGAGGCTCACGTCCCCAGAGCCACCTTTGTGTTTCTCCCAGCCCTGGTCCGACCAGGCAGCTGGGACATCCAGGAGGAGCACCTGCAGCAGCAGAGGTAGGCAGCGCAGGGACACCTCTATCTGCCAGTGGAGGATTCCTCCTTGAGGGACCCTCCCCAGGCCAGAGAATGACAGGGGCCCCTCTCTTTCTCTTCCAGAGTGACACCCGCTGCTGCAGCGTCTGTACCAGGGAGCGCATCGTCACCTGCTGCTCCCCACAGCCCACCGCAGCTGGTGGCAAGCATGGCTGCAGCATTGGACACCCGCTGCCCCATATGCCTGGACACCTGGGGCAGCCCCGCTTTCACCATGCCGTGCTACCACCAATTTTGCTTCCCATGCATCCAGCGGTGGGCTGACAGTAAGCCCGAGTGCCCACTCTGCAAGCGGAGGCTGACATCAATCGTGCACTCGGTGCAGGCTGATGACAAGTTTGAGGAGATGGTCATCAGCCCGTCGGCAGTGGCATCCATCAATGCCGACAGCCCCCCTCACGCCCAGGCAGCCTGGCCATGGGCTGCGTGGCTGGCACCCAGCTCTCTGGTGGGCGGCCTCCCCATGGACACCTGGGGACAACTCTTCCGGGAGCACCGTGCTCTGCTCCAGCCCCTGCTCTCTTGGGTGCACCGGGAGCTGGGGAGCATCTTCCAGAGACGGCGTTCGCAGGCGCTCATCTTGGAGAATGCCATCATGGAGACCCTGCGCCTGTTCGGACTGGGGGAAGAGCTGCTGGTCCAGCTGCTGGAGGAAGACCTGGGTGAGAACACAGTGACATTTGTGCGTCATCTCCTGGATGTCGCCGTGCAACAGTGCAGCAGGGAGGCGCACCGCCTGCTGGGCCTCAACGTTCCCCACGCAGCTGAGCATCGGGAGGCCAGCCCCGTGCCACAACCTGGCCCATCTGGCCCCGAAGGAGTGGCTCCTGCATCTGGACCAGTCCCCTCTCTCCATCCCGCCAGCTCCAGCAGGGAAGAGGTGCCTGGCACATCAAGAGATGCCCTTCGAGGGAGTGCCAGCCGCCCTCACTCCCCCCAAGCTGCAGTCCCCATGGAGCAGGCAGCACCTCAGGAGGAGCCACGAGAAGCTGAAGCAGGTCCCTCCACCACCAGGCGGGGCAGGGGCTGCCCACCTGGGGGGCCCCGGCGAGCCCCCAAGAGGAAGACCAGCTCCTCCCAGGCCTCCGCACCACCCAAGAAGAGGCCACCCCGCCGGCGATAATAGAAGACCCTCCAAAACCAGGGCCGGACAGCAGCTGGGACACACGCCGGCCCCAAAGGACCCAAAGGTCATCAGGGTCCTCTTCCACCACACAGAGAACAAATAAAATCACTGAAAATGTGTCGGAGTTGTAAGCAGCACAGTGGTCATTGCCATCCCCACCCCTGCTTTCTCCTCCCTTTCCCAATGCCATGCCCACTCTTTGCCCTGTTGCGTTGCTGCCCTGACAACACCCACTGCCCCGCTCCAGCCTGCGTCTCGGCAGCTGTTCCCAGGAAGGTGTTTCCAGCCTGGGGTCTCCAGCCCAGCCCATGCTCTGGCCTCATCACCCCAGCCTGGGCTCCTCCTCACCGCAGTCTCTGACCCTGCGGCTGGGGCTCTACTCTCCTGCCAGCCCACACTGCTGCTGTGGCCTGGCCATGGCGGCACCCAGATGCCTCCTGTGCAGTCACGGCCTGGTGCTGCTGCTCTCACAGGCATCTGGGGCTGTGCCCTGCCCAGGCACAAACCCCAAGCTGCTCAGCAAGGGGAAGGGCAAATTGCTGCACTGGGGAGGAATAAGCCCAGCACCAGGACAGGCTAGGGGCACGCGCCTGGAAAGGACCCTGTTCTGCCCCCATCCCAGCCCCGTGGGTGCCAGTGCCTCTCCCTGGCCTGGTGCCACCTCCATCCCATCCCATCCCATCCCATCCCATCCCATCCCATCCCATCCCATCCCATCCCATCCCATCCCATCCCATTCCCATGGGCAGGCAGGGAGCGGGGTGAAAATCAGGCTGACCGAGCGGGCTCAGGAGCTGGAGGTCAGCAACATGGAGTCCAGTAGGAGGCCATCAACGAGCAGAATGCTCCAGGGTCAGTGCTGGCCCCAGTTCCGTTTAACAGCTTCATTAACGGTCTGGATGATGGGGGGAGTGCACCCTCAAGAAATCTGGGGATGACACAAAACCTGGGGGGTGGCTGAGTCACCAGAGGGAGACCACCCTGAGCGACCTGGCCAAGCTGGAGAAATGGGCTGGTAGGAACCTCGTGGGGTTCTCTTTAGTGGTGCCCAGGCTCTCTTTAGTGGTGCCCAGTGCCAGCACAAGAAGCAGAGGGCACCAGCAGGAACACAGGACGTTCCCTCTGAACAGCAGGAAGCACTGCTGTGCTGCATGTGTGTTGGAGCCCTGCACAGCTTGCTCCCTCGTGGGAGATCTTCAAAAGCCGCCTGGATATGGGCCTCATTCTCTGGATTCTCTATAGCAGGCCGTTTGGGGAATCATGGAATCATAGAATATCTGTGTTGGAAGGGGCCCATGAGGATCATGGAGTCCAACTCCTGGATCCACAAAGGACCACCCCAAAACAAAAATATCAGACCATGCATCTGAGAGTGTTGTCCAAACACTGCTTCAATGCCAGCAGGCTTGGTGCCTTGACCACTCACTCCCCTGGGGAGCCTGTTCCAGTGTCCCACCACCCTCTTGGTGAAGAACCTTTTCCTGATATCCAGCCTCAACCTCCCGTCACAGGTACGAGCCGGTCCTTTGGATCCTATTGCTGGCTACCAGAGGGAAGAGATCAGCGCCTGCCTCTCCGCTCTCCCTCGTGATGAAGCTGTAGACCGCAATGAAGTCTCCCCTCAGTCTCCTCTTCTCCAGGCTGAAACAATCCAAGTGACTTGAACCGCTCCTCATACATCTTCCCCTCTAGACCCTTTACCGTCTTCGTTGCCTTCCTTTGGATGCTAACAGATTTGTAACTTTCTTATACTGAGGGCCCAGAACTGCACACAATACTCGAGGTGAGGCCGCATCAGCACAGAGTTGAGCACGGCAATCATTTCCCTTGACCGGCTAGCAATGCCATGCTTGATGCACCCCAGGATACGGTTGGCCCTTTTGGCTGCCGTTTCAGCTTGCTGTCAATCAAAACCTCCACATCCCTTTCTGGGGGGCTGCTCTCCAGCATCTCGCCCCCAGTCTGTACGTATAGCCAGGCTTGCCCCACCCCAGGTGCAGAATGTGGCACTTGCTCTTGTTAAACTTCATATTGGGGGTGATCGCCCAGCTCTTCGATTAGTCCAGATCTCTCTGCAAGGCCTCACCTCCCACAAGAGTCAGCAGCTCCACCCAATTTGGTATCACCAGTAAACGTGCTTCAAAAACCTTCAAGTCATTCATCCAAAGCATCTGTGAAACCAAGTAGAGGCCTGGGCCTAACCTGGAGCCCTGAGGAACCCCTCTAGTGACAGCTCACCAGCCTGATGTAACCTAATTTACAAGAACCCTCTGGGCCTGACCCTTCCACCAATTGTTCGCCCAACTTATTATGATTTTATCTAACTGTATTCTGGTGATTCTGTCCAGAAGGATACTGTGGGATGAAGCCCATCAGGCCCCATGGATTTGTATGCATCCAAGTGGAGCAGCAAATCCCGCACAAGTTCGGGGTAAATTGGGAGTTTATCGTTCCTGCAGTCACGGTCCTCCTACTCAGGGCAGCTGGGGTCCCAGAGACATCACTGGTGTTAAAGACAGCGGTGAAAAATGCATTAAATGTCTCTGCTTCATCTCTGCCCATTTGTGAGGTTAAGTTTGTTAAGCAGGACTTCCCCTTGAGAAGCCATGTTTGCTCTGACCAATGACCACGTATCTTTTGGGTGTTTTCAGTAGCTACCAGGACAATCCTCTCTGCAATTTTAGCAGGCAATTAAGTGAGACTGACAAGCCTTTAAGCATCAGGGTCTTCCTTCCTGCCCTTCCTGACAACTGAACTGTTTGCCAGCTGCCAGTACACTGGGACCACACCACGTTCCAAAGACCGTGGAGAGTTACTGAGAGGTCTCACACTGGCATCAGCCAGCTCTGAGTACCGTGGGATGAATCCCAGTGGGCCCCATAGACTTACATACATGCAGCTGGAATAGCAAATCCTACTCAGGTTTGGTTAGCTGGGAGTTTATCATTACCACAGTCATGGTCCTCCAACTAGGGGCAATGGGGCTCCCAGAGCCCAGTTTCAGTATAAGACAGAGGTGAGGAAGATATCTCTGCTTTGTCTACGTCCCCAGTACTAAAACAGAAGTAGGCGCCAAACAGAGCCTGCGACGCAGATGCTAGAGAGCAGCTCAGAGCTGGGTGGAGGATGAGCTCCCCTCCTAGGCTGGGGCCAAGCCCCCTGCCCCTCCAAACACACCACCACATCCCACCAAGCTGAGAACCCCCACGCACCCTGCCTCCAGGCAGGTGGGCAGGGACATTTTGCACATCCCAGAGCTGTGGACATGCAAAACGAATAATGCTGAAGAGAGCTGCAAGAGCAGGCCTTGTCCTCCCTTTCCTCAGGCAATCCTTGCTACCTTGGGGATGAGGAAGCAGAAGTAGCAGCAGCACAAGAGGACAGCTCTCGTGTCATGCCTGTGACACCAATCCCCCAGGACAGGCAGTGCTGCTGACATGCGACCCAGCATCTGTGTGGAGTGAGCCAGCCCGGGGAAAGGCACAGCAGGAGCTGCATTTACAGACAGGGAACATTTTAATTTACAGTTTCTGTGACAAGAGTAAAGCTGAGGGTTTTTCACCCAAACAGTATGGTCTCTGCAGCACATAGCCAGTCCAGCCGCTGGTGCAGGGGGCCAAAGCCCCATCATGCTCGTCGCGCCTTCTTGCTTTTCTTCTTTTCCTCTTTGATGGCACTGTCGTGGGCTTTCCTCTTTGCGGCAAGTTTGTTCGCCTGTGGAGAAAGCCCCCCAGACCCACAGTCAGGTCAGTCTGCTACCACCGAGAGCTGCACCACCCTCAGACCCACCAAACCCATTCTACTCCTGGGGGATGGAGAGGAGCAGTGGCACCTCCTGAGTTTTACTTGCCGAGCACATGCTTTGGCCCCGAGGGAGAACAGGGAGACTCTGCTCTGTTAGGGTTGAGTGCCTGCAAGCCTGGTACTGCCAGGCAAGGGGCTTGTACAGCCTCAGCCTAGCACACCTGCGGTCTATGTCCTCACCTCCTCCTCAGGTACAGGGAGGAGAGTAAGGAGAAGAGACAGAAATCCCCAAGTGTCAGCAATGTTTGTAGGCCTGATGAACGTGGGACCAGCCTGTGACAACACAGGCTCAGCCCTGAAGAGCAGCTTCAGCTCTGCCCAGACTCGCAGCAGGGCAGGGAGCTGCAGGCTGCAGAGCTACGGGTGAAGCTCCCTCCTGCAACCAGAGCTGGGGAACACAAGCTTGCTCCCCACAAGATGGGGACAGACCAGGATTTAGTGATCCAGAGCTGCAAGCCAATTTGGTAAGACCTAGCGCAGGGATCCTTGTCTCAGGGCATCCCTATCCTCATACCTCTCGGACTTTGCGTTTCTTGCCAAACATGATCTTCTTGTAGAGGTATTTCTCCCTCTTCTTCATCATCATGATGGCCAGGCGCTTCTCCTCATTTTGCTGTTCCTGCTCCAGGCGCTGCTTGTCCTCCAGCCGCACCTTGCCAGCGGTCACCTTCACAGGAAGCCCCTGTGGGGAGCCAAGAGCTCAGGACCCTGTGTGTTGGGTGCCCACCCTTCCCAAGGGACAGACATTTCAACATACAGTGGGATCAAGTGTACCCTCTGCAGGTTTTCAGAAGACACCAAGCTGAGTGATACACTTGGTACACCAGAAGGATGACACCCAAAGGGATGTGGACAAGCTTGAGAAATGGACCGATGGAAACCTACTGAGGTTCACTGAGTCTAAATGCATGGTGCTGCACCTGGGCTGGGGCAATCCCAGACTTGAGGACAGACTGGGAGAGGAACTCCTTGAGAGCAGCCCTGTGGAGGACTTGGGGGTTCTGGTGGATGAAAGGCTCGACATGAGCCGGCAATGTGTGCTTGCAGCCCTGAAGGCCAACTGCATCCTGGGCTGCATCACCAGAGGAATGGGCAGCAGGTAGAGGGAGGGGATTGTCCCCCTCTGCTCTGCCTTTGGGAGGCTGCACTTGGAGCGCTGTGTCCAGGTCTGTGGCCCCACCACAGTTAGGATGTGGGGCTGTTTGAGCGGGTCCAGAGGAGGGCCACAGAAAAAGTCAGAGGGCTGGAGCACCTCTCTTATGAGGAAAGGCTGAGAGAAGTAGGGGTGTTCAGCCTAAAGAAGAGAAGGCTGCAGAGAGACCTCACTGCGGCCTTTCAGTACTTAAAGGGAGCTTATAAATAAGACTTTTTACACAGGCAGATAGTGATATGACAAGGGGGAAGGGTTTTAAATTCAGAGAAGATTTAGATTAGAGGTTAGGAGGAAACTCTTCCCTCAGAGCGTGGAGAGGCACTGGCACAGGTTGCCCAGAGAAGCCGTGGATGCCCCATCCCTGCAGTTGTTCAAGGCCAAGTTGGACACGACCCTGGGCAACCTGGTCTGATTGGTGGCATTGCTGCCCTTGGCAGCAGAGCTGAAACTGGATTTTCTTTAAGGTCCCTTCCAACAGAAGCCACTCTGTGATTCTAGGATTTCCACGCCATTTGGTAGAGGCACGGAAGAGCCACAGCACCCTCTGCTCACCCACAGACCAGGCAGCAGGAGGCCAGCCGTGGGATGCAGGTGCTGAGCGTGAACAGGAGCTGCAGCCCATTAGCACGGGCTCAGGACCCAGGGGCTGCTGCAGCAGCAGCTCAGCCACAGCAGTCCCAGAGCGGGGACATGCTGCAGTGAGCTGAGCCCCAGCAGGGAGAGCGCTCGCAAAGGTTGTCCTCTCCTGGAGCTCCTGTCCCGCTGCCAGCCACCTCACCTTGTTGCTCTGAGTCTTCTGCTCTTCCATCTTCTTCAATTTCATCTCCTCTTCCTTTTCAGACTCTTCTTCCTCTTCCTCCTCCTCCTCTTCTTTATCGTTGTCATCATCTTCCTCTTCTTCCTCGTCCTCCTCACTGTCTTCACCTACAGAGAGACCACTGCTATCAACCGGGAGCGTACCGACACCGCAGTGGGTAGAGCTCTCCTGAAGCAGCAGTGCTGCCTGGCTCCCCTCCTCCTCAGCCCCAGGAGCTGTGTGTCACCTGGGTCCTCGCCCCGCTGCATGGCCAGCAGTTTCAGCTTCTCAGGAGGAATGTAGTCTCCCTCCTGCTCCGTCACGAAGGGCGAGAGGTGTGGGGGCAGCAACACACCAGGGAAATAATCAGCTACAGGGAGGCACAGCTTAGCATTGACCGAGTCAAAAACCCACTGAGGCTGCAGGTAATACCTGTGGGACAGAGCGGGACAGGGTTGGGGGTCAGACTGTGTCCTCCTGCCCCAGGCTCTGGAGCCCAGGGGGCTGCAGGACTGCAGCAGAGAAGGACGTGAGGAGACAGTTTGGGACAGCCACTAGCCCAGGTGGCCATGCTAGGGACAGGTGACCTGCCTCACCTGCCCACAACCTGCTGCTCCACCCGGGGCCGGTCAACAATCTGGTGGGTGATGGAGGGGTCGCTCACGTCGTAGGTGGCACCGATACACAGGGACTTGTCCCAGGACACTTGGCCACCAAAGCACCTGCCAGCCAAATACAACAAGCGGTCACAACGGAGAGGCCCTCAGGGTCACCTCAACTGTGGGGCATGAGGCAGACTGGCCGCAGCTGTCCCACTGGAGGGGACAGGGTAAGTAGGGCTGCTGGGGAAGGCTGCTGATGAAGGAAGTACCGGATGATGAAGGCCAGTGGCTCTCGAGGAACCTCCCTGTTGAGGAAGAAGCGCAGCCCTTCAAACAGCTTTTTGTGTTTCTCCAGGGCCTCTTGTTCCTTCCTCCTTGCGTCCATCTGCTCAGCGGTCTCCTGCTCAGAGCAAAGCATTTAGTCTCTTTCCGCTCGCAGCCCCTGCCAAGCCCCTTCATTGCATGAGGGGGGCTCCTGGGTGCTGCCCCCATCCTCCTGCCAGTCCCCCCGCTCCCACACTGCCCAGTCCCAGCCTTCGCTCAGCCACGAGACGTGCTGCAGACAATCAATTGCATGCGGCCAGTGCTAAGCCACCCCGCCAGGCTCTTACCCCCTCCACAGGGAACTCATCCATCTCCACCTCATCCTCCTGGGCCGGCGCCACCACGCGCACCAGGCTGGCACTCAGAGCTGACAGTTTCTGCAGAAGGAGACCGAGAAGACGTAAGAGGCAGGCTCACAGGGGAAATGCCCGAGGGCAGGCACCGATTGCCTCCTTTGGCCAGCCCAAAGGGGCGATCAGGCTCTGTTCCTCAGTCCCTGCACCATGAGTTCTCCACAGCAGGAGGGGTCAATGGCCAGGCCACCAAGGCCACGCAGGTCCCTGCACACAGGCTCCTAACCCTGACCCTGGTGGCAGCAGCGTCCCTCACCTCCAGGTAGCTCTCCGAATCCATGGCGTACTCCTTGCCTTCCGCAGGCTTTAAGTCAACTTCAGCTTGGCCATCGATCTGAGGAGAAACAGAAAGACGAGGAGACAGCTCCCAGGCCTGGAGCGCCCAAACATCCTCTGCTCCAGCCCTTCCACCACCCACAGTGGTCCTGCAGGGGCTCTGCTCCCTGCAGCAGGTGCTGCCACCAGCCTGGTGCCCCCGGGGCAGGCAGCGGCCTCACCTTGGGAGGATAGTGCAGGTTGAGCGAGTGGTAGAGGCGGAAGTTGACGAAGCCCAGCAAGGTGGTGTAGAACTCAGTGAAGGTGGCCATCACGCGGTAATCCACATCCGTGGGGTGCTGCGGGCACGCAGGGAGGGTGAGAACATGAGGATGAAGGACCAGATCCCCTCATCATGTACATGAGCCAGTCTCCCAGCACCAGGTTGGGGCATGAAGCTGCTGGGAGGTCAGGCCACAAGCCCTGCTGCTCACTTGCCCCCACTCTGGCCCCATGTGCAGACAGAGGAAGGTCCTGCCCTCTTCACGGCCAGGTCTAGAGATTTATGCCAACCACCAGACGCTGGAAAGGGAGAGCTCTGCAGGCTGCGGGGGAGGCAGGGGAAACCACCTTTGGCTGTACTAATGACCACAAACTCAGAACACCCCAACCTAAACAAGTCCTGGACAAACGTGGAACAAAAGGAGAGCACTGCAGCAATTGTGAGCTCCCGTGTGCCAGCGGTGCTGGCCCGGCATCACCCTCAGCTCCCACAGAGCCCCCCTGGGATGGCTGCACCGTGAGCTCACTGCCTCGCTGCCCTGGCAAAGAGGGCGCGGGGTCTGACTTGCTTTGGCACCTCCAGCCGAGTTAACTACCAGTTAATCTTTAATTGCTAGGTAAAGCGAGTCTTAATTGAAAAAGGAGGAGGGTAACAGCTGGGGAGACTGGTACAGCCAGGCACCAGGGCCACGGACACTGCCAGCCCCGACAGAAGGGGGCTGCCAAGCCAGGCCTCGTGGACTCCACCGCAGGCTGGGCACGGCCTGATTTGTCCCTCTGGCACGAGAGGGAGGAGACGTCCCTGCCACCCCTCCCCGGTCCCGGGGAAGGGAACAGCAAAGCAGCAGCAGCAGCACAGGTCCCGCTGTGCCTGGGTACTCACGTCGTGGGAGAAGGCGTAAGGGGTGATCCAGGTGACGGGCTGCCCCAGCACCTCCGCCTGGTAGTAGATGCCCTTGATGGAGAGGAAGACCTGGCGGGGAACAGAGCGACGGATGAAGGCCAGGGTGTTCCCCGGTTCTCATCAGCCTTCCCCGGGCAGCAGGGGTGCGAGGGAGCGTTGGGGACAGCCTGGCAGGACTCGTCCCTTGATGGGGAACCCACCTTGCGCAGGGAGCGGGATGCGATGACGTAGTTGAGGAACTCGACGGCCAGGCGCCGGCAGAGCTGGATGGTCTGAACGTGGCACTTGCCCGTCCGCGGGAAAGTGGAGAAGAGGAAGCACATGGAGAGGGCATCGTCGAGGTCCCGCAGCGCATCTATAAAGGTTGGGTACCTGCGGCGGGGCAGGAGGGGAAGGTGGCATCACACCCAGCCCCAGAGCCACCAGAAACCAGCTGGGACTGCAGCAACCGGCAGAGACATCGCTTGAGAAAGGAACGGGCTCTCACAGCCACCTCGGGGCATCCGGGTGGTCTGTGGGGATGGGGCAACGCCGCTGGGCAGCCAGGCCCTCACAGGAGCCTTCCAGCTGCTCCCTGGGGTCCAGGACTACCTCAAGAGCCAGGAACCTCCCTAGGAAGGGGATGGCAAACCCAGCTTGTGCGGCTGGATGTGCACATCCTGCCCTGGGGTGACAGCCTTGAGGAGGTGCTGGGGCAGTAGGATACAGCATGGCCCCGCAGCTCGAGCAGCACACCCCAACTATCTGCCCTTCACAGCACAAATCTTGTCAGGGCAGCGTTTGTCTCCCAGGGTTGTTTCTCCCTCTCCTCACTGGCACAGCTGGGTCCCAAACACTGCTGGGACAACACAGAGGTTTGCCAGAGCACGATCCCTCTCTCGTGGGTCCTGTCCTCTCCTCTCCCACTGCCACCAACCAGTTGCATTGGCATGGCTGGCCTCCCTCCAAGGGCAACCCTGGGAAGTGCTTCGGAAGAGCAGAAGAGCTCTTAGCATCATCTTAGAGATCCCAGAGCCACCTGTGACGGTCAGGAGCTCCCTGCTTGCTCACACTTGGTTCCTGCTGGCGTGCAGCATGCTCCAGCCTTCTCCACTGACCCAGGAACACCAGCTTGTGTCCAACAACACCCAGAACAACGCCCAGAACTGCGGTGGGAGCTGGGTTCCTGAGGAGGGACGGACCCAGAGAGGGCTCTGCATGCCGCAGATGATTTCTGCTGAGAAAAATCCCCCCCCAGTGAGATGGGCTCACCGCTCCTTCACGATGTGGTCAAGCTTGTAGCTGGGCTTGTTGTCCTTCAGCCGCTCTGCTGTGCCCCACTCGCTCTTCCCGTACGCCTTCCGCAGCTTGCGGACGAAGATCTGCAGGCAGAGGGGGAGCTGAGCACCAGGGGGGCCAAAACACCACCGCCACGTGCCCCAAGGGGCCCTCGGGCAGGACAGGTACCTTGTACTCCCGAAACTTGTTGACGATGGGCTCGTGGAGGAGAAACTTGATGTCCTTGAGGAGATAGAAGGTCCTGGGGGCCGTGGAGCCTTTGTTCACCTTCTTCTTGTGCTTGGGCTCGTGGGGGTAGATCCCCTTCAGGATGCAGAGGCGCCTGTTGGGGGGGGGGAAAATCAACAACCGTGAGGCTGGGGCTCAGCCTGGCCTGGCCTAAGCCAGCACCCCCCGGCCAGCCCCACGCACCTGAAGTCGGGCAGGCTGAGCTGCAGCTTCTTCCGCGCCTTGTTGCGGGTGATGTAGTTGGTGGCTGAGCCCCGCTCGTACTGGGGGGGGAGACAGCGGCGGAATCACGAGGGGCACCGGGACACGGCCGGGCACCGGGGGGGGTGGAGGCGGGGGGGAAGAACCGGGGGGAAAGAGGGGCAACGGGGAGGAAAGAGGGGCAACGGGGAGGAAAGAGGGG